>JAODGA020008339.1:0-24561 GCA_027574885.2 Drusilla canaliculata | reverse complement strand
TTTTATTCAGACAATAAACAATGATAACGCCTGACTGTTACCTCATCAGGCTCCCATTCACATTCCCCTTGTAGATGTGTCATCCACAAGATGACATCCAACGGCGGAAGACGCTCGCACTCGTTATCGACATCCTTCTTTGGTACGGGTTCTTCAACCTGAAGATACTCTACAGTTTCGTCAAATGCAAACGAAACGATATTTTCCCGCGCTTTCTTGATTTCCATTGAAGACATCCGCACCACAGGCTGACGTGGCTTAGGCGGTGGTGGGGGTTTAGCAAACTTGGTGCGTGGAGCCGGAATAGGTTTGACTTTCTCTGAAGGGGTCTCAGTCTTACTGTAACATTCCCAGATGTTCATATAAGTGCTCTGTTGGTCAGGGGTTTTGCATTTCGGCAGGATTATAGCCTTTCTGATCTCAGACGACAGAATGGGGATGACAGATCTTCTATTTGTGTTATCTTTACGTCTGAGTTGAACCTCGTTGGTTTGGTCCCTTGATAGTGAGAGTTTAACCGGCAAATTAAAAGAATCCAAAGATTTACCCTTTTTGAGAGGTTTCTCAGGGTTTACAGGATTTGCAGGAACCTCATTCAGGGAACCTATAGACCTCCACTCTTCAGACGTCCAGTAATCGTCATCTCTGATGGACATATTATCCTCAGTTTGGAATGTCGCGCCTGAATAGGTCGATGCCATTGAGACCATTGATTCTGAAGATTTAAATCTGCCTGAATTCAGGGTATACGTCCCTGAGGACCCTATCGATGTCATCGATGTACTGTCCAAAGTCCCTTCAGACGGACCACAGCTTACGTAAGAATATGCTGAGCTCAGGGACATGTTAGACAGGGTTGAATCCCTATGAGTCAATTCCTGACGAAGTCTTGGGTTACCAATCGTGGTAATATTAACATAAACTGGTTGAGGCTCCTTCAGACTTTTGACATCTTCATAAATATCAGAATCCGTTTCGATGTCGCTCAGGAAGGAAAACTGATCCAGGGCCTCCTTCACAGTCTCATCAGACTCTATGGCACATTCTGAAGTTTTTCTCTCAGTCAGATTTTGCTCCAAGTTACTTTGTAAATATTCATCAGACTCTTCAGCAGTTCTCAGATTGTTTAATTGAAAATCAAGACCCCATGCATCACCAACACTCCAGGTCTTCTTCGCCCTTTCCTGAATACACAAATCAGCAAAACCTGTCTTGTCAGATTTCTCCAAACGTCTATGGCTCTTCTTCAGAGGCACAGACCTTCTTAAGTCATTCCTGAGCAAAACCTCCCCAATCTCAGATATCTCAAACATATCTTCAGACATTGTCGAACACGTACAGGAACACTTCCGTGAGTTAGGCTGTGACTTAGGTTTAGAATCACCTGAAGTGGACTTAAGTAGCTTGTAATCGTCGTAGATGTCAAAATTCGAACGTAGTTCCTTCAGCCATGAGTAGACACTCGATACAATCATCTCTTGACACTGTACTGCACACTGTGAACCGACTTAAGTCATATCTTGCTTAATGTGCGCATTACAGCAGGCGCGTTGTTTTCGTGTATTTTTAACACTGACTTAAGTTCCTTTAAAGCGAAATGTTTTCGATTCGACGGAACTGCGTGTGTCAGACGCGCGTTGGTGTTGGTTATCAGTGCGTTGTTTATTCAGAGATTATTCACATTTTATGCAAAGTTTCCGGTTGAGTATTATAATATTGATAAGCAATGTTACTCAATAATGCTTAGTTCAACACAACAAGTTTGACTTAACTACGAACCAGAAACATACACTTCAAACACTTGACACAGTTTTTTAAGTATAATAAATTTAAGTAAAATAGTTAAGTAATATGAATTAAGTCATATGACTTAAATTTATGTGTTTAAAATTAATTAATTTTTAGAAGATTAAATAATGTTTTTAAATTAAGTAGAGTATGTTTAAGTTTTAAGTAATGTTACTTAAGTAAGTTTAAGTAAGTTGACTTAAATATGTTTTAAATTCTGGTTGGTTACTGATGATATTGATGATATCAGTAGATAGTAAGATTTCTTGTAGTCGACTTAAGTCGGTGTTGACTTAAGATAAGCAAGCTTAAGTTTTGCGGTTTGCGCGTTGAATTGTATCTCGGCGACGGTTTGCGGTGAACTGATGGGCGATGATCAGGCGGTTCTCGGCGGTCGGCTGATGGAAAGAGCACTTGATGTTTGTCTATTCTTACTCAGTAACTTTGCGGGCGTGCGTGCGCATTGGGTTTTCGTTCGAATGCGCCGCACGAGTGCATTCGCCGGCATGCACTGCATTCGATTAAATGATTCACCGAATCGCGGGAGATATTCACCGCGCGCTGCACGAAACAGCCAACTATCTATGAGTTTTTAATGACTTAAGTACGCGATGCGCGCACGCTCGCAGCGCCGACGATAAACGACTGAATTGTCACACAAAATGCACATTGTTTCATACAATGGTTATTTCGTCACTGTAATTGATGTATGTGTGCTGTATTGTTCGAATCGGCGTTGTTTTCGACGGCCGATAAGATAGGTTAATTGTAAGTATAGTTTAGGTCGATTGGTGCGTTAGTTAGTATGTTACTTAGCTGGCGACGGACGCGTTTTGAATAGAACGACGAGCGGATGTGTAATCGTTGCCTGACTAAATGAAAGTTTTGCTAATGAGTAATGTGCGCACCGGCGATTGCCATTCGCGGAGAATGTCGTGTGACATACGGTTTGAGCCAGTTTACCTTACTTGGCTTAAGTAATATATAGATTTAACTCATGGTTTGTTTAATAGATTAGAATGTTTTTGTTTATTTTTGAAACATGTTTTGGTTAATGTTGATTTCTTGTTTTATGGTTATATTCAGGTTTGTACTAATCTGATCAAAATGACTTAAGTCACTTTAGCCTGTGGTGAGTATGTTCAGACTGATGTTAATATCTTTAGTTAAAATACTCCTAAATTTACATAGCTTAACCAACCAAAAAAGAAAATGCTGTGTTTGGTTAATCGGCAATTGATTACGTTCATCAAGTATGACATGTTTAGTCTGAAGACCATTCTTTCAGCCTGGGGTGATTTGTTCAAACTGATATTATTATTTTTAGCCTGTGGTGAATCCCGTCAGGCAGATACACTTAAAAACTATTCAGATTTATAAAGTCAACCTGAGAAACATTTGCTCCTTTATGGTAAATTTTGACTATTTAATCTGATTATAATAGTTGTGTGTGTAAGAAATCTGTTCAGGTTTATCTAAAAGTAAAAATCTGTTCATTTCTACTTTGTATCAGACCAATCTAACTAAATCTAAAGAAACTAAACTCTACAGACAATCTGGACAAACAAGTATTTACGACTTTAACTAAATATGTGTAAGACTAATGTATTATTAAGTAACAAAAATTTGTCTGAATAAAGATTTTTTAGACTGATAATATTTTCTGCAGCCTGTGGTGCGTCTGTTCAGAATGATATTCATATTTTTTTCATAAATATCTACGAGTTTAAGTAAATTTATGTAAGATTAATTAATTGTAAAGTAGCTGAAGAAAAAAATTAGACTAAATGAAAACTTTTCAGATTAAAAACAGTTGTTACAGCCTGTGGTAAATCCGTTCAGACTTATATTCACATTTCTTTACTTACATTTACGAATTTTACTAAATGTACGTCAAATTTATTAATTATAAAGTAGTTATAAAAATAATTAGCGTGAATAAAACCTCTTCAGATTAAAAACAGTTGTTTCATCCTGTGGGGAATCTGTTCAGAGTGATATTCACATTTTTTTAACCTAAATTTACAAATTTAACTAAATTTATGTCAGATTAATTTATTATAAAGTCCATGAACAAACAAAAATGTTTGAACGAATACTGTTCAGATTAAAAACGAGTTCTTCATCCTGTGGTGAATCTGTTCAGACTGTAATTAGCATTTCTTTTTCTAAATTTACGAATTTAACTAAATTTATGTCAGATTAAATTATTTTAAACTAGCTAAACAAACAATTAGCCTAAATAAAGACTCTTCAGATTAAAAACAATTTCTTCAGCCTGTGGTGAATCTGTTCAGACTGATATTTACATTTTTTACCCAAATTTACAAATTGAACTAAATTTATGTAAGATTATTTTATTATAAATTAGTTAAACAAACATATAGTCTGAATAAAGTCTCTTCAGATTAAGAACAATTTATTCAGTCTGTGGTGAATCTGTTCAGACTGATATTCACATTTTTTGCCTGTGAGAACAGCCTTCAGGTAAACACACTTAAGTAAAATTATATAACACAGTTACAAACCTATTCTATTTGAGAAAATATAAAACATTTAAAAGACATAACGCATAATTACACTTAATTACACTTCGTTGGCGCGTTGATTGGATGACTAACCACTCAATGATCCCTTTGATCGCCAGCGCTCGATTCGCTGCAATTGCCTTCAATTATCGTTCGTTAAAGCAACAAAACAAGCGTGGTTCTCGTTCGCCATCCACGTTTTCTGAATTTACAAAAAACGCAGCGTGGGTGTGGAAATGCTTCATTCATTTATTTCAAAGCCGCCATTCATGAGTTGCAACCGTAATTATTTACGTTTTTCCGTACCGTTGATGATGATAATCATGTTGAATCTGCTGATAGCGATGATTGAGTGATGCACACGATTGGAATTTTGATATTTACGAATTTAGAACGGCTGAATCATGATAATTATCACTTTTTTGACACTTTTTTGATCATTTAGATAAATGAAAGTCACATTAGGAATGATTGAGATTAGGTTTGACTAGATGCAGAGTGGAAATGAAACTGAGCTGAAACATCAATGATGGGTGTGTGGTAAAAAGGGAAGCATGGGAGCAACAAACAATTGACAATTATCCGTTTTAACAACATCAGCATCAATAAACGCGCTTTGCTATGCGTTGGATAGGCGAGGGATAACAATCGATTCAATTAAATTTCCTCTTGGTTACTCTTTCCAACTGAGGGCAGAGATTATTGTTTTAATTATTAATTTACATGAGTTTAATTAAGTCACAATGGATTTTTATCTGTATTTTAGCCTGATTGAAGTGCGTTCAGACTGGTACTGTTTTGTTCAGAATGAAATAACTTTGTTCAGATTGATTGAACGTTTTTTGGTCTGTGGTGAATCCTTTCAAATTTTTGATATTTCTAAAATAAATGTAGCCTGATTGAAGTATGTTCAGACTAATGTAAGTCTTTTCAGACTAATATGTGTTTGTTAACATTTTTTATTTTAATTATTAAGATACGTTGCTTTAAATAAATCACACAACTTTAGAAATACTTGTATTTTATCATACGTGATGTTTGTTGAGAGTGATGCCGTACTATTCAGAGTTTTTGTCTGAACAGAGTCATTGTTCAGACTGATTCAATATTGTATGCCCTGTGGTGAATTCGTTCAGATTGTTGGTACTACAAAAGGAAATGGTTTAGCCTGATTAACTTCTAATAAGACTAATGCTATTTTAATAAGACTGGCATCAAATTTTACTGAATTATTGAACTTTGTTCAGTCTGTGGTGAATCTGTTCAGGTTTTTAAAAATATTACTTGTTATTGAATTTAAAATGTTCATATTTTACGAGTAAAAACTGCAAATTTTAGTCCAATTTAAGAATGTTGTATCTGATATTAACCTGTTCAGACTATTGTTACTTAAAAATTTTGAAATTGACATAAGTTTTGCGCTCTATAAAACATTCTATTAATCAGTTTTTAGCATGAGATTGTAAATATGTTGTAGTTTTATTATCACTATGATTTCCTGTTTTTGGGGGCCACCAAGTGATAACTAACAACCTTCAAAATTGCACCATTGTTAAATATTTACATTAACAGTATGTTTTCAGAGTAAAACAAGGTTGTTCAGATTGATTAAATGTTTTTTAGTCTGTGGTGAATACGTTCAGACGTTTTATAATTTAGCAATGACATTTTTTGCCTGACTGAACTCTGTTCAGACTAATGCCATTTACACTATTTTGAGATTCTTAACAATTAGTGAACAGTTATATTAATTGTGAATATATATTACTTTAGATAAATCACAAAACTTGAAGAATGTTAGTATTTTAGCATGATTAATGTTTATTCAGACTGATGGCGTTATAACCAGAGTTCAGTCTGAGCAGACTGATTGAATCTGATTGATTCTGACTTAATTGAATATTCTATAGGCTGTGGTGAATCCGTTCAGATCATTACTGTATTTTTCTTAATCACCAAGGTCACCTTTAAAACTTTCTAGAAAATACAAATATTTAAAAAAATCTACTCAAAATTACGTGTACTAAATGCTTCCACAAATACACATTAAAAAACAATTTGAAAAATCAATTATTAATTATTCTAAATTCTAGAAATATTATGAATATACGAGTAACTTTTAAAACTAAACTTTAAATACTAATTATACTTTAAATAGTTCCAATAAAAATTTAACATACTGAAGAAAAAGATCAGATATCAAAACAAATTTAATAATTAACTAAATCAAAGTACTATTATCGTATCGCTAAAAAGTCGCACTTTTCAAAAATTCTAACCAAATTTAACATCACAAAAACCAAATCAATCTAAATTTCACAAAATAAACTGCTAAAAACATAAATTAAGCACTTTTTACAAATCTTATTTAATCTGACAAGATTTATTGTGTATATGTGTATGTGGGAAAACTGTTCAGACTTGTCTAGGTATAAAACTGACAAATCTAACCAAATCTAAAGAAATAATATCTAATAGACAATCTGAACCGACAAAGATTTACAAATGTAACAAAATATAAGTTTGAATAATCTTTTATGGAGCACTTAAACAAAAATTAAATATTATTAGATTGAATGAAAACTCTTCACACTAAAAACAATTTTAGCAGCCTGTGGTGAGTCTGTTCAGACTGATATTAACATTTTTAGACTGTGGGAATAATCTTCAAGTAAGCACACTTAACTATTCCTTGAAATATTTCAAATTTTAGAGAAATAACACTTACTTACAACTCACACAAAAACTATTAAAATACAATTTAAAAGCATTGACCTCAAATATCCTTATTTGTAGAAACTTATTAGTTTCAAGAATCAACCATTCAACAAAAAGTTGAATATATTTAATCTGAATGAAGACTCTTCAGAGTGAAAATAATTTTATCAGCCTGTGGTGAGTCGGTTCAGACTAATATTCACATGTTTAGCCTGTGAGGACAATTTTCAGGTAAGCACAACTAACTATTTCTTGGAACTAATTTATCCTTATTTGCAGAAACTTATTAGTTGCAAGAAACAACAATTTAACAGAAATTTAATTATATTTAGTTTGAATGAAGACCATTCAGATTCAAAACAATTTCATCAGCCTGTGGTGAGTCTGTTCAGACTTATATTCACATTTTTAGCCTGTGTGGGCAATCTTCAGGTAAGCAAAACTAACTATTTTTTGGAACTAATATATCCTTATTTGTAGAAACTTATTACTTGCAAGAAACCACAACTCACAAAAACTTAAATATATTTAATGTGAATGAAGACACTTCAGGCTGAAAACAATTTCATTAGCCTGTGGTGAGTCTGTTCAGACTAATATTCACATTTTTAGCCTGTGAGGACAATTTTCAGGAAAGCACAATTAACTATTTCTTTGAACTAATATATCCTTATATGTAGAAACTTATTAGTTGCAAGAAACCACAACTCACAAAAACTTAAATATATTTAATCTGAATGAAGACACTTCAGGCTGAAAACAATTTCATTAGCCTGTGGTGAGTCTGTTCAAACTGATATTCACATTTTAAAACTTTTAAGTTGCAACAAACAATTCAACAAACCATAAAACTAATAATAAATCAACTAAAAATGTATATACAAACCTTGAATGAATTAATATCGAACGTATGTCTCGCCTTTGCTCTCGCCTTAAAACCATCCGTCGCTTTTCTCTTCTCAACGAAAACTTCATTATGCTTCAGTTCTTTAAGCACCGGAGTACCATCATCAATCTGCACTGTCATATCATTCATAGACAAGCTATGTCGACGATTGTCATCTAAATTCTTTTTTGTACGTCCACGAAAAATGTCCTTAATAAAAGTTTTACTGCGCTCTACGCGACGCATCGGCTTCTTTTCTCTCTCCATTATCACAACCACTCAACAACTTTTAAACAAATACAGTTTAAATCACAAAACAATAGAATTTATTGCAATGTTATCATTATTTATCTATTAATATCTATATTTATCACAAATTTTATTTATTTTGATACTAAAGTTCAATATTTTAAGGTTAAACACTTACGCACTTTTTTAATTGTTTGTCAGGCCTTAAATATTATACTTAAGATGAATATTTTAACTTTGTTAGAAAGCTCAACTCTTCTTCTATAAACCTGAAATAAGAATTTCTTTTTATATCTTTTAGTTTTCCCGGAAAACGCAATTTTAGAACTTGTGTACACTGTTTCTAAGAATTTTTTTTAATTGTATATTTTTGAAGAGTTGCTACGCTTTGATTAATATGCTTAGAAATACTGTTTAAGGCTTATTAGAAAGCTAAACTTTTCTTCTACAAATCTGAAAAAAGAAAATATTGCTAAGTTGTTTAGTTTTCCCGGAAAATGTGATTTTCCACGACGTGTTTTAAAAACTTCAAAAACACTTTAACGAACTGTTTTAACTAATGTTTATGTTTAAACACTTCTTATATTATTTATTATAATATTTACTTTGTTTTTAATTAATTACAAAAAAATATGTCTAGTTTATATCATTATTTATTTAAAAAACCACAAATTTAGTAATTTCACGTGTAATTTCACATATTCTTAAGTTTAAACACTTTAGACACTTTCCTAGTTGATCTGTATGTTATTGTTTATGTTTTTAATTAATTACGAAGAGATTAATGAAGTTATTTTACTGTATGTAAGTGAATTTGGTGTTTTAGCGTGTTGTTGGCCGAACAGCGGATAAGTCGCACATGCGTCGCAGCGTTGTGTGTAATTTTTCCGTCGTTATCAGGATTGAAAAAAGCCACGACTGAGTCATTCAATCTCGCGCATTGTTGCTGCCATTGTTGCGTGCGGGCCGACTTCCGACTAGCGTAAGCGAGTGCAATGATGGGCAATTAGTTAAATTGTGTTAGATTGCGTTTTGCGTTGTTTTCCAGCGTCGTTGTCGTCGTGGAGACTTTTCGCGAGACGCACACTTCGCGAAAATGAACGCAATGAGGTGCGTGATATTCTAGGTAGGAGCAGTGAGCATACTGCTATCAATTGCTCTTATCAGTGGTTGTTTTTAATGGGCTGATAAGCGTTTATCTGCTGTTGGTTGATATAACAACTACTGCAATATGAAATTTTGTGAGAAAGTTTATATGGGTGAATAAATTTTAATTTATTGAAGTTATGATTTGTTAATTGATGTTAACAGTCCTGCAAACTGTTCTGACAAAATAATACACACAGACATTTTTTGTGTCGGTTATATTTTAGCCGAAAATGGTAATTTTTCCATCGCGGCTTATACAGATTTTGAATTTTTTTAAAGTTTATTTTTAATGTTTTTTAGCACCTAGTATAATTATCTTAGAAATTACCAATTAGGCTATTTAGATAGGCACACTTTTAAGCTAACAATATCTGAAAAGAAAACTTTTCTAGCGTTTCTGGTTTGTTTAGGAAAACCGATTTTCCATGTTGTGTTTTTTGAGTTGTTAATATGTTAAGTAATTTTGAAGAGCTGTAGGGTGTTAATGAGAAGATATAGGAATACTGGTAATAACTTAATTTATAGCTATATTCTTTAAATTTAATTTTCCGGAAAGAAAACGGTTGTATCTAGTTTAGTTTTCCCGGAAAACTTTATTTTATAATGTTTTGATTTTGATTTTTTATATGTTGTTCATTTTTGAAGAGTTACACATCTTATTAGAAAGCCCAACTCTTCTTCTATTAGCTTGAATATAAATATAATTTGTAATTGTTTTAGTTTTTTTTTGAAAAAATTGAATTTCCGCGTTGTGTTTTCTATAATTTTATAAATTATTCAACTTTAAAGAGCTGTAGTACTCTAAATAATTACCCTACTGATATAGGTTTAGGTTTATTTCGTAACCCAACTTTTTCTCTGATATCTCAAATATAGCAAACATTTTTATCTCTTTTAGTTTTCTTAGAATAGTAAATTTTCCGCATCGTGTTTTTGAACATTTTGAAAATTAGCCAAACTTGGAGGGCTGTAGTACACAAAGTAACAACTTGTCTAATATCAATTAACAATAATTTGATTGTTTTTCTCTTCTTCTATGAGTATAAAAATAGAAAACGTTTCTATCTTATTTAGTTTGTAAGGAAATAAGGATTTTTCCAGACGTATTTTTAAAAGTATTAAAAATTAGGCAACTTTGAAAGGTTGTTGCGTCTTATCTATTATTCTGAGTAATTAGTATAAAAAATTGTTATTTACGCACACTTTTCCGTTATAAGGTGCTAAAAAGAAAATCTTTGTAACTATTATAGTTTTGAAGAAAATGTTATTTTTGTGAAGCGTGATTTTGTCAGTATTTTATTGTTGTTTTAGATATTAATGGATAGATGGCGTCAACAACAAAAATTGAAAGAAAATTTATGACACCTGCAACAATTAAGTAAGCCTTCAACCGCAGGAGAGAGATGTTGTGCCAATTTACTCAATAACAAATTTGAGATTTTGCTATAGACAGTTACATTGTAACTGTCATATGTTATTATGTTATACAAATTATATTTATAATTGTTTAATGTACAAATTTTTGTTGGTTTCAATAAAATTACATTTTATGTTTGTTTTACGTTTTTCCACTTGTAAGTTTTGTTTACAGTTTGTCAGAAATTTGGCGCCATTGTCATGTAAACAATAACAATTACGTTGCACGCTGCAAGGTTCAGTCAACCTGTAAACGTTAAAACGGTAAGTTGTGCCAATTTATTTTCTGACGAGAACGTATTTCAAAATTGGCATAATTGAAGAAAAAGACACTTCATTTTTAATTGCCAGTTTTGGTAATTGTGATAGTAATGATAGTTTACTCAGAAAACAAATTTTCCTAGATGTTTCCAAAATGTTTTTAATACGTGAAAAGTTTGTCAAGTTTGCAGGGCTGTATGATTGTGCAGGAGCGTCGCAAGGAAACGTTGATAGCATTAATGGATAGAACAACTTTTTGGTTGTAGATTTAGTTAAAGAATTTTTTGTAGATATTACTGTTTTGTAGAAAAGAATATTTTCTACATCGTGTTTTTAAATATTTTAAAACTTAGTCGACTCTGCAGGGCTGTGAGGGCCTGCAGGAGCATTCCAAGGTAATCTGGTTAGTATCAGTGCATAGAGCAACTGTTTAGTTCGTAGGTATAACGCTTTTCTCGGAAATTTTGAACAATATAAAGCAAATTTCAAATTTCTTTTAAATTAATCAACTTTGCAGGGCTGTGGGAGCCTGCAAGAACGTTTCTGAAAGATCTGGATAGTATCAGTAGTTATGTGATCTTATTTGTTTTCAAACACAGTCAAAGACATTTTTGTAGATGTTATTGATTTCTCGGAAAACTAGAATTTTAAAGGCATGTTTTCTAATATTTTTGAAATTAGTTAACTTTGCAGAGCTGTAGGAGCTTACAAGAAAGTCACAGATAGACCTGGATAGCACGAATAAATCAAACAACTCTTTCTCTTTCAGAACCAAGCACAGAAAATGTTTTAATTATTATTGCTTTTCCATTAAATAAAATTGTCCAAAGCGTGTTTTTAAACATTTTGAAATTTTGTCTACTTTGCAGAGCTGTAAAAGCTTACAGAAGCGTCTCCGAAAAACTTGGATAGCATCGCTTAATATAACAGCTCTTCCTCTTTTTAATCCATGGCAAGATAAGTTTTGTAAAAGTTACTGTTTTCCCAGAAAATGACATTTTCAAAGACGTGTTTTCAAAAGTTTTGAAAATTGGTTTACTTTGCAGGGCTGTAGAAACTTGCAGATGCGTCCTAGAAAAACTTGCATGGCATTAATAAATAGAACAACTTTTCTTCTTTTTGATCCATGCACAGAAAGTTTTATAAAACCTACAATTTTTCTAGAAAATAATATTTTCTAAGACGTGTTTTCAAAATTTTTGAAAATTGGTTTACTTTGCAAGGCTGTAGCAACCAGGAAAAATTTGGATAGCATCAATAAATTGAACAACTCCTCCTTTTTTCAATCCATGCAAAGATAGTTTTGTAAAGGTTACTGTTTTTCCAGAATATTAAATTTTCCAAGACGTGATTTTCAAACATTTTGAAATTTTGTCTACTTTGCAGGGCTGTAGAAACTTGCAGGAACGTCCCAGAAAAACTTGGATAACATCAATAAATAAAACAAATCTTCTTCTTTTTGACCCATGCAAAGAAAGTTTTGTTAAAATAACTGATTTTCCACAAAATAACTTTTTCCAAAACGTGTTTTCAACAATTTTGAAAATTGGTCTACTTTGCAGGGCTATAGAAGCTTACAGGAACGTCCCAGAAAAACTTGGATAGAATCAATTAATAGAACAACTCTTCTTCTTTTCGATCCATGCAAAGAAAGTTTTGTTAAAGTTACTGTTTTCCCAGAAAATAACATTTTCCAAGACGTGTTTTCAAAAATTTTGAAAATGGGTTTACTTTGCAGGGCTGTAAAAACTTGCAGAAGCGTCCCCGAAAAGCTTGGATAGCATCAATAAATAGAACAATTCTTCCTCTTTTTAACCCATGCAAAGATAGTTTTGTAAAAGTTATTGTTTTTCCAGAAAATAACATTTTCCAAGCCGTGTTTTCAAAACTTTTGAAAAT
Source organism: Drusilla canaliculata (assembly GCA_027574885.2). Taxonomy (NCBI): domain Eukaryota; kingdom Metazoa; phylum Arthropoda; class Insecta; order Coleoptera; family Staphylinidae; genus Drusilla; species Drusilla canaliculata. The sequence continues at coordinate 11,667 of JAODGA020008339.1, read as the reverse complement.
TTGTCTACTTTGCAGGGCTGTAGAAACTTGCAGGGACTTCCAAGAAAAACTTGGATAGCATCAATAAATAGATCAACTCTTCCTCTTTCAGATCCAAGCAAAAGAATGGTTATAGGTACAATAGTTACTCATAAAAGTGAGTTTTCCCGTAGCGTGTTTTTCTTACAAATTTTGTAAAATTTTCTGTTTTCTCAGAAAAAACGATTTTTTTAGTACGAGTTTTTACAATTTTTGAAAATTGGTTTACTTTGCAGGGAAACTTAGGGAAACTTGGATAGTATAAGTAGATAGAACAACTCTTGCTCTTTTCGATCCATGCAAAGAAAGTTTTGTAAAAATTATTGTTTTTCCAGAAAATGAGATTTGCCAAGACGTGTTTTAAAAAATTTTGAAAATTGGTCTACTTTGCAGGGCTGTAAAAACTTGCAAGAGCGTCCCCGGGAAACTTGAATGGCATCCATAAATAGAACAACTCTTTCTCTTTTTAATCCATTTAAAGAAAGTTTTGTAAAAGTTACTGTTTATCCAGGAAACAACATTTTCCAAAACGTGTTTTCAAAATTTTTGAAAATTGGTCTAATTAGCACAGCTGTAGAAGCTTGCAAGAGCATCCCAGAAAAACTTGGATAGCATCAATAAATAGAACAACTCTTCCTCTTTTTAATCCATGCAAAAAAAGTTTTGTTAAAGTTACTGTTTTCTCAGAAAATGACATTTTCCAAGACGTGTTTTCAAAAATTTTGAAAATTGGTCCACTTTGCAGAGCTGTAGAAACTTGCAGAAGCGTCCCCGGGAAACTTGAATGGCATCCATAAATAGAACAACTCTTTCTCTTTTTAATCCATTTAAAGAAAGTTTTGTAAAAGTTATTGTTTTCCCAGAAAATGACATTTTCCAAGACGTGTTTTTTGTAATTTTTTAATATTGTATCAAAAACAATTTGTAATAACATTGTATTACAATAACATCAATGCAACATAATTAATATAATAAATAACATTATGAATTGCCAATTTATTATCAGGATAACAGAAATGCGACATAGTAAATACAAACTACACTAAATGGCAAATTATAGTTAAAAAGAGTGCTAAATTTCCAACAATGTATTAAGAGAACAGAGTTTGACACACAATTAGTATATACAGTCTCCTTAATTGCACAACCAAATCAAACTTCAAATATCTCAATTTGTTTTCAAGTTATAAGCAATTGAAATTTTTACTCACACATACAAGCTTCAATCGTCTGTGTGAACATGTAGTAGGATAACATAATTGCGACATAGCAAATACAAGATATACCATAATTTAAATTTATATATCAGGTGATTTAAAAATTACTGAAATTGTATTAGGAGAACAGAAATGTGACATAGCAAATACAAAAAATTTGATATATCATATTTGTACATAAAGTACATAAAGAGATTAATTAAATTTTCAAGCTGTATCAGGATAGCAGAAATGCGACATGGCGTATACTATGACAAAAAGAAGTAATATAGTTGAGTGTCGGAAAATTTGAGCTGCCGACAAGATGTCATGGTGGTGCAGTGGCTTAGTCGTTGGGCTTGTAACCCAGCGTCTCGGGTTCAAGTCCTGGTCACTGGAAATGTCTTTTGTATAAAATTCCAACAATTCGAATATCCTAGAAGATAGATTGACGATGTACAACAACGACGAAGACACCAGAGGGTGGTAACCGCCAAAGAAAAATAAGTCCTATAAGAATACACGAGAGTGGGACTTCTCGTCCTATAAGAATAAGTCCTATAAGAATACACGAGAATGGGACTTAGAAAATTTTGAGGAAAATTGCCATACGTGTTCGCTAAATGGGCGAAAATTCGGTCAGGTGTTTGCCGCTTTCTTGGCTCAGTGGCTGGCATCGCTGGTCGCCACGCAGGAGACCCGGGTTCGAACCCGGGCCGCCTGCGTGAGAGGCAAACGCTCTACCCACTGATCCACCGCACTGTTACATTGCAATCATTCAACCAAAAATATAACCTACCGATTTATATTGCATACTAAATAAATTTATTTAACATTTTATAAATAATTAAATATTGTTTTATTACATTTTATTAAATAGAAAAAATGTACAAAAAATTGCGTTAGCATTTTATGCTTATGCAGTACGCTTTATACGCTTATAAAACACAAGAACAAAGTATGAAATAAGAAACACTGTTATTTAACTACTTTGCAATTGATTCGTGTATTTTTATATTTAATATTTATTAAAAATTTGTTCAAATACATTTTCTAAATTTAATTTATATTTTACATACAAATTAGTTTAAAATTTTTATAAATAATACATTTAGAGACATCTCGTGGAGAAAGTAAAAACTAGGTTGTTAAAATACTGCAAACATTGGCCACGAGATGTCGCTACGTGTATTAATTTATTTAAACAAAATTTAACGGCTTATGATTTTCAATATTTTGCTTAATTTTACATCTTCCTTAATAAAATACAAACAAATATTTTTAATATATTCAATTTATTCAATTTAATAAAATAATTGAAGTTACAATTTTTAAAATCGAAAAGAAAACAATGTCTTACAAAAGTATCACAATTCAAGTCATTCGTAATTCCTTCGAGTTGTAGGAAATTGTAAAGTTATTCTACTCTACTGTTAATAACATCAACATTTTAGTCAAAAAATGAAGTGAAAGAAGGACGCCTCATGAGCATTCCTTGTTTGAATCTCAAGAAATCCAGAAGACATTTTGGTAACTCCATGTCATCGACGGTGGTCATTAGCTTTCTACCGAGAGTCTTCCTGAGATGAAGGCGTACTAAGTGCGTTAAAGGTAAAGGCCTGGTTGCCAAATCCAAAAGACGATCTTTCTGTTCAAAGGTGAGGATGTTGCTTCTGCGAATTTGGAAAGCGTCGAAACATTCCGCTGATTCTAGGAGCATATCAAAGATTGGACGTTGCGCTGTTGAGATCACATTGTGCAGACAGTTGAGAAGACCATCGGGATCACGAAATTGTGTTTTAATTACAACCTGCATAAATAAATACATTATAAGAAACAAATTACAAATGAAATATTTATAAATTAAACTTACTCTTGCGCCGTATTGCAAAAGAAGATTAACAATTTCGATGCTTGGATTCTCATTAGAAGCTAAATATTCAACCAAAACGGGACGCAATTGTGTGTTTCGTTCGGTAACATCGTTGTTGAAGACTTTTTTGTTTGGATCTGCACCTTGTTCAAGCAACATCTGGAATTATAAAGAAATTATGTTCTTGTGTTGGTTAATATTAAAAGAAAGCAAAATCTTGATTTGAAAATGTTTATATAAGCTTTAATTTTTTATTATAATAGTTTACCTTTAAAATCTCATATCGATTTGGAATATTATCAGCACTGGCAACATGTAGAGGTGTTCCAATTAAAGGTGAGCTGTAGTTAACATTAGCACCTGTAAAATTATGTTAAAGTAAACATAGCCATCAAATGCAAGCAAATAAATAGCCTGTAAATATTGAATTACATACCTGATGTAATTAACTTTGAAACAATTAAAGGTTCACCCTTTAAAATCGCCAAATCCAATGGTGAAGGTTTCCCGATGTTATCACGTTCGTCATAGTTTAATTTTGCGCCTTGTTTAATTAACAAATCCACAATTTCCTCAGATCCAGAAAGAACACCATAATGTAACACCTAAAAATACAAATTATATTTTACTACTTCAATTTACAAATCATACAAAGTTAATTAACTCGTTTTACTAATTTAAAATATATAAAAACTAATTTTGAAATTTATTTAAACCAGTGGTACTCAACCTGTGGTTCATGTTGAGTTGGTTGCCTAACATGATACTATAAATTTAAACATACTTTTTAATAAAACTTATAATCATATTTTATAGTACTAAATCTATTTAAAATAAATGTGTTAGTAGAAATAAACAATTACTTACAGTTCGGAAATCATGACGTTCATCAGCCATTGCATTCACATCAGCTCCATATTTTAATAGTAACAAAACGTTTTGAAGACTCTAAAATTACAATCAAACATTATTTCCTTACACTAACTTAACTGCAACAATATATTGATAGATCATCATATGTAAAAAGTTCTCTCTACTGATATGCAAAGAATTAGTGAAATAAATATGACAAACTTATTTTTGAATTGTTTTATAACCTTAATTTTGTAATTGCAACTAATTTTAAAATAAAAGTAATTAATAACACTTACATGAACTTGTCTTGCAGCCTTCATCAACGGTGTCAACCCACTCCTATCTCTACTATCAGGATCAGCTCCGAAATTAAGCAACAATTGCAGGAAATCCAAATCATTGATGAGGTTAATCTCTGAGCCAAAGAAGTATCTCTTGTTCGGATCAGCCCCATGCTCAAGGAGAAGTCGAGCAACGTCCATGTGCTTATTCCGTATAGCCAGACGAAGAGGTTCATCACACAAATGCGTACGAGGGAAATCATCATCGAGAGTCTTGCGATAATCAACTTTTGCTCCACATTGTAGTAACAAACGCACTAATTCCATAAAACTAAAATAAAAAACACAAAATAATATAAAAAAATATAAAATAATAAAACTTATAAATAATAATATTTGTTATAATAAATTTTTTGTATGAATATATGTTTAATTTTTTTTTAATTATTACTTTTTGGTGGGCAACCCATTATACACCTAAACCAGCAGTTCTCAACCTGTGGGCCGTGTATAATTAGTTGCCTATAGTCAAACCACAAATTTAAAAAAAATCAAATTTAAATTTGTAAAACTTAACAAAAGAATGTAAAACTTTACAAACTATTGTAAAGTCAAATAATAATAGTTAATAATATTGGCTAATGTAAGTTTTAGGTGTTTTAATTGTTTTTCTTTGTTGTGGTGTAAATTTGTGCAATCTAAATATTGAAATGCGCAAATCACGTTCGCGTGATGCGAAATGCGAACGCATATGCTGTGCGGAATTGCGCGGCACGCAATGAAATTTATAATTACCCGTGCTCGGCTGCCAAGTGCATTGCGCTGTAGCCGCACTCGTCGACGGCGTTGACGTCCGCCCCACGCGTGAGCAGCAGCTGAGCGGCGGCGTAATAGCGCTGCCAGACGGCGTAGTGCAGCGGCATCAGGCCCTGGGTCACCTGTTCGTTTACCTAGAAGACAAATCATCATTACTTACTTCTTCTCAAAACTTTCCACAAAAGCTTTCTACTAAAGTATTGTCAAATCATTGTCAAAACAACTTCTAAAATTACTTCATAACACTATACAACCACAATTTAAACACTATGTTTTACAGGTTTTTAATAACATTTATTTTTGTACAATCACCTAATAATGCCACAAAGCAAATAGGTCAATATACAAAAAAAAAGTTAAAAACTTGTAAAACATTATGTGTAAATTGTGATTGTGTGTTATCAAGTTATTATTTTGTTTAGCATATTTTAAACAACTAACAGTTATAACAAAATGTCAATAATAGCCTTTAAAATTGTAAATTTTTGTTCAAATTATGTGCGCAGCTTTTACTTTGTATAATCTATATACTTTAGCTTATGTCAAGTAATCTTTCGGACGAGTTAAGCAAAATAATGTTGTACACAACTCTGCCAGTAAAGTTTTTTACTTTGCTCAGTGATTTATAGTACTTGCTTTGCTCTTACTCCAAAACCACGTTGCTAGTGCAAATCTTTTCCTAACTCGTTGCGTAACGTACTATTTTGTTCTAACAAGTGACAGTTGCTTGAGTAAATTATTTTAGAGATTATTTTATAAGAATTGTTAATTTATGAGCTGAAATAATTAAGTTCTTGTTACTCTAAAATTGTACTAAAGTTTTTAGAAGTCTTGCCAAAGATCAAAAACAAAGATCAAAACAAAACAGGTGTGTTTTTGATATTAATCTCTTAAGTCTATTAGAATGGTCTATTTTTAAAGTTAATGCTTTGTTCGTTTTAATGCAATATTTCTCCCACAGAGACAAAAATTAACATCTTTTGACATTTTTTTTCTAATTTAGTCAAAAATTGTTTAACTAGGTGAATTTAAAATGTTTAATAATTACATATATTTGTAACAAATTGTAAACATGTTTAAAGTGTAAATTACTTTCTTAAATAAATTTCTTTCTTTTTCTGCTTTAAAAACGTGAAAAATATAGGAAATAAACGAAAATGGAACATATCTATCAACAAGTACAGTTGTAATATTTATACGTTGTTACAATGATGGGTATTTACGTAATTTTGATGTAAATGTTGATGGAAACAAATGCGTCTCAATAAAGCGCACTTAAGAGACTTCACAAAGCTTTTTTGACGTTTTGTATAGACAACAGATTGCCTTTGTTCAATTTGTTTAAACGCTTTCTTTTAATAACTACTGATTTTAGCTATAATAAATTTTGCTTAAATTGTTCACCATTTCATTGTTCATATGTTACAAAAACATTGCATGCCACAAGCGCTTGGTTGATTAATAATCCGATTTTTTATATTTTTACTATTTTTGCTTTAGTTCCTAAATGGATAGAAAGAACTTAAATAAGTGGTATTTATAAAATTCTCCGTTTAATTCTGAGTTTTTTGATGGGTTTACTTTTTTAATTTTTTGCCTAATACCCAAGTTATAGCTTTCTTTGTATTGTAAAAAAGAAAATTAATGATGACACTTGTTAGACAAAAAGCAAAATAGATAAGAAAGGAAACTATATTATCTATAGAAAGAAATCAGTCTATTAAAATTATTTTCTATCAAATCAGCTGACTGTAGAGGCTTCTAACTCTTTGATTCTTAGTTTATTATAATTATGACCGCGTCTATTTAATGCCAAATGTTATAAAATAAACAAACAAGTATATTTTTAATTAATAAAAACAATATCTAGATTTTTGATTATGAAAAACTGAAATTTATTACTTAATTAAAAAATTACGTTTGCTACGTTATTCTTTAAGAAAACACTAAGAAAACGCAATTAATAATAAAAAATAAAGTTGTTAATTGATATAAATGCTACAATAAACTATAAATTGGTGAAAAAAACTTACTTTTGATCCACATGCCAAAAGAATCCGAATTTCATCAAGTGGAACCATTCTTATAATCGAATCAGCTAACTCCCTCTGAAGAGGATTGGAGATAAATTCCGTAGGCATCCTTAATCTAAAGAATAATCAAACAAATAAATAAAACGTTTAATTAAACACACAATAATTTACTTAGAACAAAACTCACATTAACTGAATGATTAGGCCGTAAAATTATAAACTTCACAAAAGAACAATAGAAACTTATTCAAGTTCTTCAAAATATTGCACCACTGTTTAAAATTTGTAAACTTTAAAAATTATTTATGTTTATATTTATTGTAAGCTATATATATTCTGTTAAAATACACAATACTAAATCATTAAAACTCAAATTTTATAAGACTTTATGCACACGTCTTTATCTATGAAAGTTTGCAAGTAAACTGCGTGCGCAAAACCGCACGAGGCGCACTTTATTGCGTCGCGACGCCATTGCCGCCGCACACTGCCGCCTCCCGCCGCCTCCCGCCGCCTCCCGACCGCCGCCACCGCTCCACGTTTGGAGTAAATCCGTCGCGACGTTTTGTGCATGCGCGGAAGACCTTCACCTTCACCGCAAACCGACAACAAACATTTCAATACATACGTGCGCACAAAACATTCAAACAATAACAATACGAAATTTTCGCGAAAAATAGGAAATGAAAACTCATATTTCTTTCATTTTACATTCACTCACTTATATTGCTTCTAATACACAAAGTTTACGCATAAATATAAATAAATTATAACTAGAAAATCAATTACGAAATGTTTTTCTGCGCTAAAATTCGGCGGAGAATCGAATTGGAAATGGAAAACATGTTTTCAAACTTAAGTTCTATGTTGTTTACATGTTGATTGACGCATTAATTGCATTGTTTGTAGACGCATTGTGTACGTAAATAAATTTGGATTTTACGGATAAAGAACCTAAGAATAATTTGAAAAAAAAGCTTTTTTGGGCTTTTTTGGAACATGTCTACGCATTTCTTCCTGTCGCTGCAAAGTTGCGTTCTTTTTGCAATCAGTGTATGCAACGCACATGGAAATTCAACTGGATTCACGCCAAAAACTAAATTAGATTCTACAAAAACTAAAAACTTTGAGAAAAGCTTTATAAAGCTCAAAAAACACTAAAAATGCATGTATTTTACCATAAAAACCAATAAAACAAAAAAGTTTACATAAATCGATTTAGAACCAATTTAAAGTAAATTTAACCTATTAATTATTATTAATTATTAACTATTAACTCATTAAATAATGTCTGACTTATGATAGTACAATTTGACAATTAATATATGTGACCAAAAGTTTGGTCCAAAACTTCATTAGAACTAAAAAATTGAAAGGTTAATGATGTTTCATTGAGACACACGTGTCTCCATCAACACTTACATTAACATAACGCAAATAGCCATGATTATAACAACGAAAACGTGTTACGAATGTACTTGTTGATATGAGTGTTACAATAACTTTAAATTATTGTCCTTTTTTCAATGTTATTCTCGCTTATTTTACAGAAAAACGAAGAAATGTGTTAAGAAAACTTAAAAAACTTAAAACTTGAACTTTAAACACCTTTCAAATTAATTAAAACCTACCTAGATTAGAAACATTAATAAAAACTAAGTCTTAGAGTAATTTACACTATAAAGAATATATTTTTAGCTTCCTCCCACCGACGCGACTCGGAGAAAATCATATTTATTAATAGATTTTCATGATGCGTATGCTTGATCAAGAAAAACAAAGCAAAATACGTGTTTCCTTTAACAAAAACAAGTTCATCCTTCATAAATTTACTCTTTAGTTAACACTAAGCTTCTTTAATATTTTTATAATTTTTTTTTAATCAATATATGCTTTAAAAAGTAAATATTAGAAAATAGTTTACCTTTTATGAGTCTCACCACGTCGATATCTTCTCGTTCCGCAAACCGGCATAAAACCACACAATTCTTAATTTCCTATCGACACAAACGCTGCATTTACTAGTGGAGAATATCTTGGCTTCATTGCTAAGTATATCAGCTATTTTTAATTTTCTATTTTCACGGTGGAATAATGAAAATTGTGTTGTTACGGTAGGCAACATTGTCTGCAACCTCTAAAATAATGTTTCACAATTAAATGATTAATTACTCAGTTATAAAAAGTTATAGTTTATTGTGTTATATGTCAGTTTAAAGACAATTTAATGCGCTTTACTTTGATATATAATATGTTAGACTTTGTTAGTTTTAAAATGACTTACGGATGATTTTGAAAGAAATTTGTTGATTGAAAAAAGATGATTGAACTTTTTAATTCTTGTTTTTAGATTTTTGGGCTATTTTTACGATTGTGAGGATAAAGAGTATTATGTTATTTATGTTTGCTGTACAACGCCAAAAAGCAGTACGTTGAGCTTTTCAGCTTTTGGTGATAAATTTAATTTTTGTAGAGTTCAAGTTCAGTTGTAAAACAACGCAATTTTAAGAGTTGTAAAAATTGGCAACACATGTTGGAAAATCTCAATTTTCTTGAGAACGGCTAAATATAGACAAATTTTCTTTCTAGGTATTTAAAGCTTAAAAGTTGCTTGTTAGAATGAGTTTATAATATTAACTTAACTTAATAAAAAGTAGAAAAAAATAGCCTGTAGGAAACTTTTAAAATTGATGAATAATACATTTTAAATTTTTAAAATTGCGCGATAGAAAAACTAAATTTTCCTGCAAACGGTTATATATAAAGAAATTTTCTTTTTGGATACTTGAAGTTATATAAAAACTGCTTTCAATGCGTATAAAAAATTATTCATAAAGTGGCTGAGTTTCTTTTAAAAAGCATCCAAAGATGTTTAATTTTTTTTAAATTTAAAAACACGCGTCGGAAAAACATTATTTTCTCAAAAATGGTAAATTATAGAATAATTTTCTTTTTAAATACTTAAAGCAAAAGAAATTCCGCTTTCAAAAAGTATCAAATATTATCCTTAAAGACGCGGAATAACATGAAGCTTTCAAAGTTGTTGACTTTGAAAGTGCAATTTTTAAAACCTTGCGCCGGAAAAACTAAATTTTCCTAATAACAACTAAAACTACAACAATTATTATTTCATACATACAAAGCTAAAAAATTGTTGTTTTTCAAGAAATTAAAATATTATCCCAAAACATGTGGAAAACTGCAAAAAAACTATAAAATATCAAAATTTTGAAAACATGCGTCAAAAAACAGAGTTTCTTAAGTTTTGTAACAGATAAATATTCTTAGAACAAAAAGGAATATAAAAATCATAAATAAAAAAACAAATAATAATAAAATATAAATTAAAAAAAAACAAAAACATAAATTTAAAGTTTTATTAACAAAAATAACAAAAAACAAGCAAAATAAAACAAAAACATCAACAAAGAGAAACACAACACAAAAATTATGAAACATGTAACAATATTAAATATTTTGCTAAAGTGTTACATGTTTTGTTGAACGTTTAATCCATTTACCTATCACAACCCTCATTTCAGCAATTGTGATAAATTTTGTAGGTTTTGCCAATTTTTGCATTTTTCTATATTTTTTATAATATTTACGTTGACATGCAATCCAATTTGGATTAAATACAAATAAATATCGTTTTCAGTTTATTCAAAAACTGAAATAAATGTGTTAATAATTAATTAACTTCTAATTTGCTCTGAGATTACTTTGAGTTAATTTCTTTATGGGGTAAACTATTTTAAAGAGTATTTTAGGGAATGAGTATCAGTCTTATCACCTCGTTATTCCTTCCTTGGGGATTTGGAATCTTTGGAAACTTGAAATTTAGGAAGTTTAGAAGTTTGGCATGGAGGATGCGTCAGCAACGCGATTTTTTCGGTTGCGTTGCAGGACAATTAGGAAGCAAAGTGCGGTCATGATCATCATCAACATGGAGCCGTATTTGAAAGTTAGATCAAGGCCGTTTACAAGGAAGGTGGCATCGTTTAAAATTTTCTTGACGCTATCTGGTTGGTCTTCAACGTTGGCGCCCTGTAAATAATTTTTTATTTATAAAATTTGCTTAATTATTTAAAAAGTATGAAATTTAATAAATTTATGTGTGTTATGTTGTAAAAATGGTGTCAGAAGACGCCAGAGAAAAATTTAATTTTCTCGTAACCTATGAAAGTTAGGAAAATTCTATTTTCGTGATTGATAAAAGAAGAGTACGAGGTTCAAATAAAGTCAAAACTTTAGACCTAAAATTTTAGTGGAAAGCGCTACAATCGTTCAGTTGGTCAATTTTTAAAAGTGTCAAAAACACAATTTGGAAAATTTAATTTTCTAGAGAAACTAAAACTAATAGAAAAAACTTTTTTCTAAAGATTATAGGAGAAAAGTGAATCTATCAAATGAGCTTACTTGCATATTTCTATAAAGCTTAGTTAAGGCCCTATAGCCGTTCAAAGTTGGTCAATTTTCAAAAATTACAAAAACACAAATTGGAAAATTTAATTTTCCGGAAAAACTAAAACTGATAGAACAGATTTCTCTTCGTAAAATTATAGAAGAAAAGTGGGGCTATTAAATGAGCTTAT
>JAODGA020008337.1:0-11271 GCA_027574885.2 Drusilla canaliculata | reverse complement strand
GCGCGTGCTTACTCGTATTTGCTTTCTCGCATTCTTCGCATACGTTGAATACTCAAATATGCGAGCGAATGCGAGCGAACGATCTAAGACAAAGCTTATATCTTATACCTTCCAGGAGCTGAAGGAGAACTATGAGAGGGTCTTTGTTGATTCACCACCAGAGTTCTGCCCACCACTGGACAAGCTGTTTGACTTCTCCCAAGTGGATGTGATCTTGATCTCCAATTATCTGTGCATGATGGCTCTGCCCTTCATCACTGAGGGCACTGGCTTTCAGGGTAGGGTCTATGCCACTGAGCCCACACTCCAGATTGGCAGGTATGCTCTTCATTGAATGGTTCATGGTGATTGTGGAGGATTGATCATTCTTGATTTAGATTACTTTTAGAGGAGCTTGTACTCAACATTGAGAATAGTCCAAAGGCAGGGTTTGCCTATCAATGGAAGAACTTTGTCCATCAGTTACCATATCCTCTCAGTGATTCCTTCAAACCCAAGTCATGGAAGCAGATCTACAGCATGAGCACAATGAATGCCAGTTTGTCTCACATTCAGATGGTTGGCTACAATGAGAAAATAGTCAGTTTCCTTGTGAGGATTTCCAGTTTACACTTGGAACTAATTTGATTGAGTTCTAGGATGTCTATGGTGCTCTACAGGTAGTGCCTGCTAGTTCTGGCTTCTGTCTGGGTTCCTGCAATTGGGTGATCTCATCTGACTATGAAAAGATTGTCTATTTGAGTGGGTCCAGTACATTGACAACACATCCAAGACCAATGGATCATAACAGTTTGAAGAATGCTGACATTCTGATTATGACTGATTTGACTCAGACACCCATTAGTAATCCAGATTCAATGTTGGGTGTACTTTGTGTTGCTGTTGGTGAGTTTGAGATGTTATCCAATTGGAGTTAGTTCAGTTTTCCTGTTTTTTTAGGGCTTACCCTGCGTGGTGGGGGTAATGTGCTGATACCCTGCTACCCCACAGGAGTGGTCTATGATCTCTTTGAGTGTCTCTCATTGAAGATGAGTGACTTGGGTGTTGCAAACTGCCCAATGTTCTTCATATCTCCCGTTGCAGATACATCACTTGCATATTCCAATATTTTAGCTGAATGGTTGTCTTCTGTGAAGCAGAACCGGGTGTATGTCGCAGATGATCCCTTCCCACATGCAATGCTTCTGAAGAACACCAAGTTGAAGCATTTTAAGCATATACATTCAGAGGGTTTCAGTACCGATTTTCAGGAGGTAATATTTCCATTTATACCAAATTTTATCGTATTTGAATTGTTTGTATCTTCTACAGCCTTGTGTTGTCTTCTGCGGTCATCCAAGCCTCCGCTGTGGGGACGTGGTGCAGTTCATTGAGATGTGGGGCAGTAATCCACGCAATTGCATCGTTTTTACAGGTATATGTCTTGCATTAATTTCGATTGATACTTAAAATTATAACACTTTAAAATTGCGAAAATCAGAACCAGACTTCGATTATATCGACGCACTTGCCCCATACCAACCGCTGCAGATGAAAGTCGCACACTGCGCAATCGACACATCGCTAAACTTCACTCAAGCGAATAAACTCATCAAAGAGCTGAAGCCCACGACGCTGGTCGTTCCCGAGTGCTATACACAACCACCAACAAACGCGCCCAATCTCACCGAGCTCGTCATCGAAAATTCGCCGGAACGAACCTTAATACCCTATAAATGGGGCGAGGTTTAAACAATCCCAAAGAGTTTATGCAAATGTTTATCAAAGTTATTGTTATAGGTCATTAACCTGCCACTGAAACGCAAACAGAACGTTGTGAATGTTGCCAGTGACCTAGGCGGTCAGATAGTTCTCACCGAAGTGAATTCCGAAACTGCAATCTCAACAGTCACAGGAAAATTCAGCGTCAAGGATAATGCGTACAATCTAACAGATTTCGACAACGCCAGTGATAACAAACTGCAAACAAATATTCGCTACGAGTTTGGCTCGATAAATACTCAAGAGTTTGTTGCGTTGTTGTCCAAAGAAGGTATCTATGATACAAAGATTGATCAAAGTGGAAAGGAAGCAACAATACATCTGGTATTTATCTGAAGTGTTTTTGCGGTGATTTGTGTTTTTATAGCGCGTTTATCTTTTAGGCGGAATTGGATGTACTTGTGACGATCAACGGCGAGTCAACGCATCTCATCTGCAACAATAACGATGAGAAACTTCGCAGTAAACTGCGCACATTACTCATGCAATGCCTTACGACGTTTTAAATTAACAACAATGTAGATTTAACAAATGATGGTGTAAAATAAACTATTTTTACAAATATTTACACAAGTTGACAGCGGATGTTTTGTGATTACGACATAACGGTTTGCATTGGTTTTATTCGGAAACATTATAATCTGAAATAGTTAACACCGTCGTTCGATTTAGATTTTCTTTTTTTACACAAGTGTTGATTTGTTTTGCTGAGCAGTGCCGCGCAGAACAACACATAGCTCCGTTCGCATCATTCTCTCTCTTATACACTTAAATTATCAAATTACTTATTACCCGTTGTCTGCTTCCGCCTTCGTTTTAATTAATATATACGTATTGCGTTCGCATCAATCGCACTTCCGGATTGACTCGGCACAGCGCATTTGGAAAAGACGTTGTAACGGCAGCGCGTATTGAACAGAATTTTTATTACCAACGGTCGGTTTACTACCAAAGAAAGATCACGAAATGCAGCACGATGAAAACTGGAAAGAAAAATGATACAAAAAATCATACACAATGTTTGCGCCGTCGTGCGCGCATGCAAGCATCCCCAGGAGAATCAAAGCGCCGCCGCCGCATCGTAAGTAAGAACCAGTAGGAAACATTCAAATACACATTGAAACGCAAATGTGGTGTCTTGGGTGGATGGTTGCGGGAGGTTGCGTACGGGCGCGAGCGAGCGCGCAGTTAGAGGATGCGCTCGTAGAAGAGCAGGTAGGCGTTGGCGTTGAGCACACTGTCCTCGCTCGCCATGCTCGCGCTCGAGTCGCTCACGTGGAACCACTTGTAGCTGTCGAGCTGCGCGTCCTCGACGCGCTTGTTGACCATGGCGCGCGCTGCGCGGGGCAGAAACTGCCAGCGGTAGTTGTCGTCGGCGAGCTTGGTGCGCACCTTGATGTAGGCTATGTAGTGGCCGCTGCTGAAGGAGCCGCGATGCTCGACGAGCCCGTACAGCGAGTACAGCACCTTCTTTTGGTCAGCCTCGAACGTCGACAGCTGCAGCGCGCGCTTCGAGCAGAACGGCGCGATGTCCAGCAGCATCGGAAACTTGACAGCCTTCGTAATCTTGGACGGACGGAAGTGGCATACCTGAAATACATATTTTAGATATATTTCGACTTAATAGTAGTATACATACCTGAAAACGCTTCAGATGTAAAATTAGAACAGCAGGTGGATTGTAGATTAGCAACTGCTTGGTGGCATTCGTAAGTACGGGCTTCTTGTCCTGGCCGGAGCTGCGCTTCGTGCAGAGGTCGCAGCGCACCTTATTGTTGCCGGTCATCAGCTCCGAGGAAGTGAACTGATACAAGCACGACTGCACCGAACACTCGCCCTCCTTGATCATCGGCACGGAAATGGTCCCTGTGTACTTGCCAGCCTCATCATCATCTTCACCCGCCATCTGGAAAGCATCATTTAGTGTGTTCTATCAATAAAAAATTAGCGCCGCTTACATCATCATCATCGTCAGTCTGTGGCTGGTCCTCATCTGACGCAGGCGGACCACCATACGCACCATCAGGCTTCTTTTTCTCATTTTTTATAGACAATTTCTCTAGATCTACCTTGAGTTCTTCGTTCTTGTTCTCAACAAATGCAAGGCGACTTTCAGGGCGTTCAAATTCATCATTCTCACTAAAATTATCAATAATAGCAATTTATAATGTAAAAAATGTACCAAGGATGTGTTCCAGGAAGCGCGCACGACGCCTAAAACGCTTATTCTGTCGAATCGCATGACGAACAAGATCTTTGTGATCGAGACACTAATGCTGATAAAGATATTTGTGAAGATTGAGAGTATAATATTAATAACCTATTTTTTTTTCAAAACTTGCCATTTCACTTGAGAAAAAACTGCAGTTGTTAGCGTCAGTGTTGTTGGCACAAGTGGAACGCATCCTAAGTTTATAAAGCTAATGATACTTAGTTTTGACTTACCCATCAACGGGTGAATTGAGACCACACGAAGGACTTCCCAGGTCAATATTAGTCTCACTGCTCTCAGGACTCGTGACAGGACTATCGGGCGTGAAGGGCGACGCGCTGAGCATACCAGCGACGGGACTCGACGCGCTCGCACCCTCCGGAAACGCATTGTCTGGACTATTCTTATCCGAATTGTAACCGGACTCCGTGCCCTTATTGGTACCCTCCTCGGGCGTGCGCGAGTTCGCCGAATCCTCCACGTTATCCTCGACGTCGGCGTCGGACTGGCTGTCCGACTTGCCGTTCGACTCCGACTGCTGCTCCATCGGCGCGTCGCTATTCTCGGCCGCCGCCGCCTGCAGCTTGCTCATCGCCGGCTTCAAATGCGCACCGCCGGCGTTGCCGCCCCCCGTCTGCGCGCGTCGCGCCTTCTTCATCATGCGGCGCTCCTTCTTCTGCTGATGCTTCGATGGCTTGTGCTCGTCGCCGCCGTCGTCGGTCTTGCGACGCAGCACAGGCGGGCGCTGGTTCTCGGCGATCGGCAGACTCAGGTCGAGAAAGTTCTCCTCGCGGTGCGACGTGTGGCCGCAGTCCTCGCACTTCAGCGTCGACACGAGCACGCCGCGGGAGACCTGCTCGGTGGGCAGCAGCTCCGACGCCTGCACGCCGTAGTGGCGGATGATCGTGCGGCGCTCGCCCTCTACGGTCGCCGGATCCGTCTTCGTCGTGAGCCCGAGGTGCTTGAGGATGACGCTCTGGTAGCGGCGCAGGTCCTCCTCACGCACGCCGTCCAAGAGATGGCGCAGCAGCTCGTGCGAGTCGTGCTGCTGGCCGCCGCCGAACATCGGCATGCGCTGCGTCAAGCAGTTGAACAGCGCGAATGGATTGAACGTTTCCTGGTGGCCGCTCTGCAGTTCGCAGAGTGTATTTGCTAAATTTTTCGTTAATGGTTTCCATTCTTCTAGAATACCTACAAATAAATATATAAAAATTATAAAGAAAGTGCTGTTTGTAATTACATTTATAATATTTAATAATTTATATATTTTCATAAATCTTTCTGCCTTGCATATTTATCAGTCCAAGAAAGAATGTTGTATATTAAAATATATATACATATATATTTAAGAAAGTGGTGAGACCCATTTCTATAATTTTTGTTGAAAGAAGGATTTTAGTTGTGTCTGTAAGACCTATCATAGCTCACCGACAGAGCGACCAATTTCTACAATTATTTATTTTTCGAATTGGATAATTGGTGTAAAAAGAGGTACAAAGTTTGGCTGTCTAAATCTATAAAAGAATGTGGTGTTTGTAATTACATCTATAACTCAAGGACTACTGGACCGATTTTTATAATTCTTTCTATGTTGCCCATTTATTAACTTAACGAAGAATCTGGTGCAAAGAAACTTTGAAAATGGTATAAAAATAATATATTTTAATAAAAAAATTCCACATCAAATCAGAATCGACATTTTTGACATCTGACAATTGGCAATACAAAGTTCACAGTTTGCAACTAATACAAACATTTGCCTCTGTGAATATTTCTTTTAAAAAATTCAAGTCTATCCTAAGGTTATAACAAAGTAACTTAAAATTATTAAATTTTATCACTTTAAAATAAACAGAATTTTGTTATCTATAAAAATGTATACACATTTTAGATAAGCATGCATAAAAAATTACATGCATCAATATATTTCTAAAATTTCAATAGCAATGCATTGATCAATTTAATAGATAAGAAATATTTGCAAAATTTGAAAGTTCAATTAAAGCATTTCCTGCATTATGTGATTAGATAAGATTATAATATATGAGTGGATAAGTTAATTGAATTGTGAAATACAAATTAAGGTTGAAAAAAAAATATTACCAGGGAGTGGATCCAAATGCATAGTTTTTTTGATCTTGCCATCAATAACCACATTGCCACCAGGCAGCTTAAACAACTGGCCAGCTTCAGCAGTCTCCTCTAACAGCTTCAGCAAGTATGGAGTTTGACCCAAGCACTGCATCACTGAATTGAAGAAACATGTATTGCCCAAGTTACGAAGCCCCCTGGCGACAAACTCGTTCTTACTGCCCTTGGAAATAATTGTCATTGGCAATTTAGTCTCAATAAGATCACCCTAAAAATAAACGCATAAAATGATTAACGACTGCACTACAACGTTACAATGTGACTGGCGGCATATACATACACTCATTACATTGTTGACGGCAGCACTCGCCGATTTCTTGTTGTTGGTGGCGGCGAACTTCTTGATGTACTCGACGCACTCATGCAGCTTCTTCTTGCCGCTGACCTCGTTGTCGCAGTGGTAGCACCACACGCTCCACTTGCTCGTGTTGACGCAGAGGCTGTGCGAGTCGGAGCGCGGCGTCGAGAAGTGGTGCAGCGCGTGCTTGTTCTTGTAGCGACCGCACGCCTGATGGCCGCACTTGAGGCACATCCACAGCGAGTCGTCCTCGAAAAGCTCCTCGCCGGCGCCGGCATCCGCGCTGGACGACGCCGCCGCACCACTGCCTTCGGCGGTGGCGGCAGCTGCAGCGGCCGCCGCCGCCTTGCACTGCTCGCACTCGGTGCACAGCCCGTCGTGCTTCAGCAGCGCCTTCTTCACGCCGTTGAGGTCCACCGACTTGTTGATGTGCGCGCAGCCGGCGAACGTGTTGCGCGTATCGTCGGAGCTGTCGGACGAGTCATCGGAGCGCGCCGCGCCGCCGCCCCCGCCTCCGCCTCCCCCGCCCCCATTCGCCGGCTCGCCCTGTCGCTTTTTCTTCGCCATCGAGTCGAGCGTCGCGGGTGCTTTCCGTTTGCGCTGAATCGGAGAAGAGAGTGAGCTGAATGCAGGGCGAAACGTGCACGCTTCAGCATTAACCTACGCGCTGCTGCTGCGCGAGCGGCGGCGGCGGCGGCAGGAGCGTCAGCGGCGGTCGAAGGTGGTGTTGCTGGTGGTGGTGGCAGTGGCGGAGTGCACCTGCAGGCGGAGGCGGTGCGTCACGGCCGTGTTGCTGCTGTTTCTTTTCCTTTGCTTCGCACGAGCACACGCGCCGCCGTCGCTGGCACACGCACACACACTCACACAGGTATTCACGCACGCACACACTGACACGCGCACCGCCCCCACGAACTGACTGACCGCACACCAATACACTACGTGTCGACGACGGCCACCCGGCTGCATGCAGCGCGCGCTGATTTTTAATTCAGGAAAATGTGCTGCGTGTGTCGAGTGTGCTTCCTGGCGGATCGCGGTGGGTCGACGTCACGACGTGCAGGCCAGCAGAGACATGAGCGGGGACATGAGCAGTGCGCAACTGATGTGCAGCGCAGCTCGTGCGTTTTCGCCAACCACAGCACCACCACCACCACAATTTTCAATCTCGCGCAGCGCAAAACCGCTCGCAATTCAAAAATCAGCGAATTTCGAAAATCAAACAACGAAAGAACACACATAATTTTCTTCTACTTACCGCAAGCGGAGGGCCGAAAACAGGCTGAGAATTTGGCTGTGCAAACACGTGCTCGAAAATTTGTCTGTCGTCTGTCATATTTTTTACAGTCAGAAATATCGCACTTTTCCCCAATTCGTCAAAAAATATGTTTTGAAATGTACGCGGCGCACTGTCCGCCGCAGATTCAATGTAAGAAAATAGGACTTACGAGCCAATACCTGGTCGCCATCAAATGCGATTGCTGATTGAACACGGAGCCGACCTGCCTTCTGGAGCCGACCGGCAATTTGCAATCGCCAATCGAACGCTTTGTTTAACTCAATTTGTTTGATTTACGTTAATGCGACTTGGGTTGCGTTTCGCTCCCGACTTAATGTCAGATCGCAGCTATGATTACACAAACATTTCATAG
Source organism: Drusilla canaliculata (assembly GCA_027574885.2). Lineage (NCBI taxonomy): Eukaryota > Metazoa > Arthropoda > Insecta > Coleoptera > Staphylinidae > Drusilla > Drusilla canaliculata. The sequence continues at coordinate 3,200 of JAODGA020008337.1, read as the reverse complement.
CTATCATTCACCACTTGATCTTAATGACTTTTTTGTTTAACACAGCATGCTTTGATTACAATTTGAGAAACAATCGCATATTCGAAACTTATAATATTGTCATAGTTTAAACTTAAATATAATTAGTAAGTTAACTCACACAAATTAAAACCTAAATATTACAATTTTTTTCATTAGTTTTGTCCAAATTTTTCAAGTTATGAGGCAAGACTAGCAAAATTTGCTAATCTCTTAGGTCCGTCTTTATGCTTGACAAGTTTTGAATATTACGTGAGAAATAATGAAAGATAATGCAATTTTTATGCGCTGTAGTAATTATATTTAATAAAAATGATAATAATTAAACCGTTGGTTAAAGCATAATACGGGTTTTAGTGTAAATTAGAGGTTAGTTCATTTTAAAACGTTTTCTGAGAAATGACGTAACGTATTTAATCAAATTATATATCAGTAATTTTCCTTAATTTTGCAACATGGTTGTGCACCACATCTTTCAAACAAGTAAAATTTCAATGAGATATTAGGTTTAATTAAGACGCAGATGAAAACCAAACATCTCTTTGAAATGTTGCTTGTTTGAAAATTTGGCACACCATAATCTTGCAAACTCAACAGGGATATTAACAGGGACAAGAAGAGAAACCAACTGCTCTACAAATTGTCGTATTCTGCTTTAGATAGATTCTCTACGCCTAAAACCCGACGTTGTCGCCTAATTGTTTAAGTACGCTAAGCTGATAAAATAGTTATGTATAAATTACTTGAACAACCAAAAAGTTTCTCTTTTGCATGCGAGTTCAAGTCTTATAATTAGACAGGTGTTACACGTTCAATTTGGCGTCAGTTCAATCCGTGACCTTGATCACGGCATGATTGATGAAATACTGATAGAGTGATCATAGCGGTTACACAATCAGTTTGACGCATTTTATTAAAATATTTAACAATCCATCAGTCTAGCAATCAACGCCATACACGATCAGTTTCTCCTCAATCTGATCAAGGTCACCCGTCTTAGACCAAAAACAGTCAATAGGGGTATTCACCTATGGTTTATCTATGGTATTCACTTTCCGTGTTTTGGTATTATAGAAGTTATATCGAGATAAAAGTGACAGAAGTGTGTTATTCGGCGTCGAGGTGTGTTATAAGTTCGAGAAGCCGAAGCAAATCGAAGTGAGTCGAAGTCTAAATGTCAAATGTCAGATAAAACGTCTACGTTATGTTTGATTATATTTATTTTAATATAAGTAATAATCGTAAAAATAAAGTTGCAGAAAAAAAAAACGAGAAAAACGAGAAAAAATAAAACAAGTGATTCAAAAAATGCAAAAAGTTACTTTCAGAGGTAATATTAAATTTTATGAAGGTCCAATTGGTCAAATCTATATTACCCCCTCTCTATTTTTTTTCGAATAACACAGTAAGCACACAGCAAACTCGACGGAGGGTTCATGCCAAATATATGTATAATATATTTGGTTCATGCAGAAGGTGTGTTATTCGAATAACATTTAACAAATAGCACGGAGAGTAAATGCCCCAAATGTCCCCCGCCCTTGGGCCATTCCTGGATCCGTTCTTGAATATCAAAAACTTGTCGCGCATAGAGGCAGACCTAGGCGACTAGGACATTTTGCTAGTCTTGCCTCTTATGCTTATAAATCAAAATGTTTAACATATAACTGGTTGCCTAAGGTTAATAGACATAGAAACGTTTGGATATCCTCTAAGCACCCAGCTGATACGCGATAATACGTGCAGCTGAAAACTTTCTGTGAAATTACGCCGGCGTCCGGTGGATGTGAATCATCCATCCTATCTAAAAATCGTCACAAAGAAGCCAACAATGCCGATATCCACGATGGACGTTGCTGCTGTAACAAATTTTCCGCAAAAAGTATATACCCACGCCTCCTATTGCATTAGTTATACTATATTGTATTACTTTTATCATATTTTGATAATGTTACAGGTTGTTTTCTTCACGCACTTCATTTTCATTGCGCTGAGCGCAATGGGACACTGGGCCACCAATGGTTATCTATTCTATAATACAATTCTCATCATTCTTCTTCTTTGGTCAATGCACAATACACAATCAGCAGAACCCATACAGATGGTTTGTATAGAAAATGAAGCTCAAGCACATCTAAATTCTAAATTATGATTTACAGGCTTTCCTAGTCAATGCATCAGCAATTATTCTTGATATCTTCTACCTAGCATTCTGTTATCCTGATAGTTATGGTAATGAGCAAGTTTTTCTGTTAAATCTGTTTTAATTTGTTTGGTTTAAATGTGTGTTAATTTGTTTGTTTTAAATGTGTTATAGGTGCTGCTGAGCGTTTTTCTGCAGCTTTGGCTATTCTACATTTGATTGCGCGTCCTTTCACAACAATTTACTTGCTGAAAATGCTACGAGAACGTGGAGATGAGCCAAGTAAATGTTTTGTATTCGTTAAGTTTTTGGGTATAAAATCTAAAATTTTGTGAACTTTTAGATTTTATTGGAGGATTGATGCCTCAGACAACGCCTCGTTCAACAAGTTACGAGGATATTGATCGTGGTCATCCTTCACAGGCACCAAATCCACAGAACAACTATGATTTCTCCAATGTGCAACAAATTTAATGCTAGGGCTAATACTCATGGGGAATTCAGACAGTTGTGGAATTCACATATACTTGTGCCTACTGATCTGATCAATTGTCTTACTCAATTCACAGAGTGCAATATTGTAACAAAGTACATATATTTGTTTTTAACTTCCTGTGATGCAAGGACGCAGATATTTTCGCATCGTTTTTAGCGACGTAACGCATTAATCTACTTAATAAACAACAAATTTGTCCATTGAAATGTTAATAAAACTGTAATGTAACTCACCACTGCGTGGACTGTGTTTTGAAGGTTTTTGCGGGGCGAAAAGTAATTGACAAAGGTGAATTTTGAACAGCATTTGACAATTTAACGGAGTTTGCTTAATTTGATGTTTATACTGATTGGTTGTGATAATAAGAATAGACCGATCATACATTAGTGACATTCACATGATTGGGGTCTGACTTAATTAAAAAGGACAGTAGAAAAATGTGGAATAGAAAGTGAAAAACGTAGAAATGTGTGCAGGCGAGAATGGGCGTGTGGACTAATTTTCAAATCCCATTCTATAATTTAGATACCTATTAACTGTTTC
>JAODGA020008321.1:0-15465 GCA_027574885.2 Drusilla canaliculata | reverse complement strand
GTTAAAAGTTAAGGTAAAAGTTGGAAACTGAAGAAAAATATTGAAACTAATAACGCCTATATCAATAAATGTGTGGATTTAATAATTGTCTACTTTACGATTCAAACACTATACTCAAGTGTAATTTAGGGCGAGACGAAATTCGACGTTACAGCTAGATCTCTAATAAAACTTCTAAGAATATACACTCTTTAAATTCTTAAAATAATGTATCTACTTTTTTGCATAATGCTGGTGGGAAATGCTTGCAATTATGAATTCCACTATGCATGCTACAATGGCGCAAACTTCACCTATCGCCAGTATAATGAAATGCGAATAAAACAGAGTCAAATTTAAGGCTTGGGGTTCCTGTTTCATAACAGTATTACTTGTAAATACAGGTCTTGAAATATTGTAAGCTGAATACCTAAAATTCTATACGTTACTTAGTGCCCCATTAATAACCCTGTGAATCTTACCAATACTGGATGAAACCGTGGCTTTTCATTGTCTCTAGTCCGAGAATAATATGCTCATTAACTCTGGAGTAATATTTCATAGCCCAACAGTGTCCGCTTGGAAATACGTATTCGAGCGATTCACGAAGAGTCAACATTTGTTCTGTTGTATACTTACACGTATTATACATCTGTGCCAGCAATATTATTATATACCTGCAACTTCCTTAGGTTCATACAGACTCACCTCTGGTTTACCATGCGCTGATTCCATTATAACACCATTTAAGCCAATACTTAACACCTCGTAAATTTGACAAAATTTTATCTGGGTCCAATGTTGTGCAATAGAACGTATTTTTTTATTTATCGACGCGTTTAGACGTTCAGAAGGAAACGATAGATCAAAATGAGGAATCTGAAATATTAAAATATGATAATATTTTACCAACTGCGAGAATATTATTGGTATACATAAAAGTTGTATTGTCGGCTCATTGCTTCTAGAATGTCATCGGGGTAATCGAAAGTGGGTGCGATTAGCATTGAAGATAACTTGCTCTTAAAGGCACTAGTAACTACCATTGCGCCAAACAACCAACACATAAGTACGGTCTTAACAAAGTTTGGTAAAAGTTTTGCTGGTACGGGTTGCTCAACTAAAGTTTGCATAAACATCTGTGGACAAATGAGAACGAACTTAAATTGGTAACTGAGTGATGAGGATAACATGTTATTTACAGTAGTATGAAGTTTTGCGGGAACCTTGCAATATTTGTATAATGCCGTTAAAGAGGCGCCAAGAAAAAGTGGCGTGAGTATTGCCATGATGAAAGCATTGGTACCAAAAGGCACAAACATTAAAAACGATGGATGCCTTGGAATGACCGCCGTACTAAAATACAGCTTGTAGCCATCTGCGTAGAAATTTGCTGTAAAGGCAACCAGTTTGATACGCTCATCTGTCGATGATAAGCAACCTCCTGCAAAGGCAACATCTTCACTACGAACTTTTTGCATCATTTGCGTACGCGTAATATTGCCGTAATCTTTCACCAACAATTTTGACTTAAGTATCTCCGCCATTAACTCCGCAAGTTTGTACTCAACTCCCGTATAATACTTGTGTCCGTTTTCCACTTTCGTGGCGATAATCTCAGAACAGTCAACAAAACCGAAGGATATGACTCGTACATCATCTGGGGTGATATTGCGGAACTCCATTTCACGTAAAAGATAAACATATTGCTTGAGCATTTTTGGATTCGTCAACAGAGGCCTAACTTCTGTCATGTGATCCGCATCCTTGGCGGTCTGAACAATGCTATCCCCAGGTTTCAGGTTGCCCTCGACACCACTGAAATCCTCTTCAAACCTCCTGGTGTTATTTAGGAGCACAATATTCAGCACATTATCGGAAAACTGACCGCAGCAATACCGTGGTTTCAAACCATCAGTCATATTCATATCATAATTAAACAGAACAAATGGTAGGGTGCGATTCGGCGGCAACATGCTTGTCAGAGAATAAAGGGATTCATTATCATAATGAATAATCAACGTATATTTTGGTGCTTTATTGCGAACGAATTTATCCATAAAGATTGAGGTGTGGCCCGACCAAATATTTAATTGCAGAAGAAAAGGTAAAATCAATATTCGACTATAGTGAATGATCACCATCTTGCAGGTGGTCTTGATGTTCTAGACTTAAATGTGTTAATATATTTCTTCTTCTCTCAATTTATATAACATCACAGTACAGAAGCTATTAGCTACAATGTTGTTTTGACTCGTCTTCATTTTTTTTGTATTATTATAATGTGTTTATAATCACCAGAGTTATAAAGTTGTAAATGTTTTCTCATTATCAAATTGCCCAAAACCGGAATAAAGAAAAGTATATCTCACAATAGAGAACGTTTTGAAGAAGCGATTTATGAAACAAATTTATTACATGTAATACAATTTGTTGATACCTTTATCATTTACGTAACATTATTACTCGCTTAGACAAATAACGTATTACTTTTAAATAATCTTTAAATGGCACTAATAATGAATCATCATCAATAGTTTAATTGATATTAAGTACTTTAATAGAGAGTAACATGATACTCGATTGAATTGATTAGTTTTTAGTGTATCGCTCTTCTTTAGAATATTTCAGTATCTTCAAAGTAGGCAAAATTGATTTTATGCTATCAAGAAAGTATTAACGTGATTGACAAAGAAGGGGTTTTTATGTTGTTAGTGTCAGTGGGGAGTTCTAACTAATCATACAATAAATATTTATTGACTAAAGTAATAAATATCTTCGTTGTTTGTGCTTTTCTCTAGTCATCTATAAACATTCGTAACGCTTGACGGGTGTCTGTTTTTAGTAAACACTTAACGTTTCTATAATCTATTGTGATTTACAACTTTCTATGTAATCATTATGGGCCTTAGTAATCAATTGATTCATGCATAAATAGTCCTATTTGTGCTGTGAAACTTGAGTCTTCCAAAATGTTGTTCTTCTCCACTTAAAATATACAACTTCAACAATAAAAAACAAAACACCTAAACATATTCCCAATCCGAGGACGTAAAATGGTGCCTTGAGTAGAAATGGTTGTCGCTGTTGGGAGCTATTGGGAGAATTGCTCTTTGTTAGCATTCTCGATATTTTGAAGCTTTTGTACCTGCACAAACAATAGATAATAAGAATTGCAACTGAGTAAACTGATGCCAGTGGTACCATTTCAATATAATTCCATAACTCTTCATTTCCTCTAGAGCATTTTCGATGCGTTTAATAAACGGAGAATTCTTCTTCAGGGCCCAGGAATGTCCGTTGTCGATTAGCGGCTTTCTAGTCATTCTTAACGTAGCTATTTGTTGATTTGTCAGAACATTATTGCAGGTGTACCAGGTCTACAATTAAATCTTTACTGAAATGCCGTATTAGACTTTGAAATAGTTACGCTATATTTAAGGACTGTTTCTTCTCCAATCAAGCCATAATGTGTTTTGGTAACATTCAAAATACAGTCACATATGTCATCAAAGTTATGTTTTCTTGCTATGACTTTTTGAAATGTGGCATTAAAACTGGTCGTCATAATATCACCCAGAAAGACGAAATCAATATTGCCCAACTATGGAACAAGAAATATAGCGAATGGATTCACATTGAAAGTACCTCACTAACGTAGTAATCAAAGTTATGTGCGAGCATGTCTGTGATGGAGTCAGGTTCTTTGTAACTGGGATGAATCATTGACGCCGAGAGCTTGCTCTTGTAACAGTTTGAAACGATCATAGAAGCCATCAACCATGTTAGAATGAGTAAGCGCATTGATGGCTGTTTGAATTTTATTTGGGACGGTTGTTCGAGAATGCTTTGAAATTGTATCTACAATAGAGCTAATCAATCATCAATTGCAAAATATATTTGCTAATACTACGCTTAAGTAAACCAGAAACCCTCCACGTGGACCATCGTTGAGACACTTATGAACTCTATACGTAATAATGCCCATTAGCCATATTGCGATGCACAATAGAACCCATACGATAAGAGTGAAAGGGCGAAATATTACAAACAGCGAATTATCTTCGAAGCCAGTACTACTGTAGATTACAGTATAGTGTTCATAGAAGAACGCGGGAGTGAAAGAAACTAATTGGTTCCGACTAACTGTGTTTGATAGACAGCCAACTACGAGGTGTATCTTCCGATTGCCCAACTGGAATAAAATACATTGAAAGAATGATATCTTTTCAGATAATTTCCTTCCAGATCACGAATTGCCAAAAAAATGATATTACTCACATCATCCAGAGCTCTACGTACAGTACCATTCGAGTAATCCAATAGCCGATACTTCAGATTCAATTTCGCCATCACAACCTGCAGAATTTCAAACTCAATACCTTCAACAACGTCATTATTATTCAACTCCGTAAACGGCGCACACTTTTTGAAAGCAATATCCATTACAAACCGCGTATGGAATAACTTATCATGCCTTTCAGCCGTTAGTGAGCCTGCGTTTCCGTCGGGTAGCTTCACACTTACTATGTCTGTCTGGTTTTGGTAGTAACGAATCACATTCAATGTATCATTAACTTGAGAGAACACGAGAATAAATCGAACACTCTCCCAATATTCATACCAAGAATATGGAGAATATAAGACAATAAAAACAATATCCATTGGGTTTACATTAAATGGAGTGTAGTAGAACTCATTAAATTTGCTGGTGTTCCGTAAAAGTATAAAGTGTACACATGCATGTTGCAAAGGGCGCCTAAACACTCCATTTACATCGTAATTGTAGAGAACCGTCCCATCTTGATTATCAGTATGTAGAATGCTTTCCAGTTCGTATTTGGTCTTATTATCAAAATGGTAGATATGCGCATGTTCTGGAAATGTATTTGATACATGGTTGTACATACGTGTAAGATTTTCTCTATCTGTAGCACTGTCTACATGTAAAATGTCAGCGTTTGCAAATGCTATCTTACCCACTATCAACCAACTAAGAAAAACATAGTGATTACACATATCCAAAGAGTTATCTATAAAATTGACTTATTATTACAAACACACGCATTATCTGAGAAGTAACAAGTGTAAAGTTGAGTGATATGCGACAATTTTGTCCAACCAATTAACGATGGTCTGACCATCGATGTGCTATTCTTTGAATCAAATTATTTGTTATTGTAACATGCAACGACTTTCGTTTGTTAATTACACAATTATATTGACCCATGAAAAAATAGCGTACATTATTTGGATTTTAATAACGCGTTGCGTGTTGAGTGTATGTAATCGAACATTCTTGCAGTGCCGTAAAAGGGTTTATTTGTCTGCGTGTTGTGATAGGTGTCCATCATGTTGTTTATTTGGTATGTGCTTTATTTGCAAGTCCATTAGTTGTCATTTCTTGTTTGCATTTACATGTCAGTCAGCGTTCGTTAGCACGATATGTGTTTAAGATATATTCGTCTACATTTGCCCCAAACAAGTTTAATCAATTAAGGCAAATATTTAAACAACAAGCGTATAGATTGATTGGACGTAGTGTGGTGGGTGCATGCAACCTGTGAGTTCACAATACATTCTATGGATTGTAGTCTATCGTCTGAAAGTGTTTAAATGGTGATTGAAAAGAATCCCCATCGTGCATCACTGCTTCCATGATAAATACAATAAGGGATAATAGACACCCTATAGCAAATGCTACGAAAGCAGAGACAAAATCTATAGGTTCCAAGGGCTCCATATCCCCTCGTTTTTTTACGGAATTTGATATTGCAATCGGACGTGTGATGTTATATGCTCGGTACCTGTAATGCTTTTGTAATGTACTGGTGGTTACTTAGAGTATTACAAACTGACCATCTCTGTACTAATCCGAAACTTTTCATATATTCCAGAACTATAGAAATGCGCTCCTTGTAGGGTGCCGATTTGGGCAGAGCCCACACATGGCCGTTTACAGTGATTGGTTCTTCCAAACGCCGCAAGCCTTGCATTTGGAGAGTGGTCAGATTTTCGTAACACGAGTTCCAAACCTTGTACCTAAGAACGGTTTGCTCTTCCACTACCGAAGCTTTTTGGTTGCTGGCTGTCCAAATTGCTTCACAAACATCCTTGGTATCTTCTACTTCGTATCCAACATACTTAATATCCCTGTCATCGGATAATTGTAGTAACTCGATAATGTAGGTCGAATCTTCTGCAGGAGACTATATATCATAGCACACAAAAATATTATCAGCAATACGAAATTCAGAATATACCTAAACACATATTAGGGTAATTATGTTGCTACTTACAATAAAGTGGTACCCCTCGGATACCAATTGTGATAGAACAACTGGCTCCCTGCTAGGAGGCATGATTAGTGAAGCAGTCAACTTAGATTTGTATGAACTGGATAACGCAAATCCAACAAGGAGCCACGTAACGAGACTGAAGCGTAGTGCGTTGCTCTTTGATGGAAAGGATATGGAGTGCTCCAACAAGATGCTTATTGGCAACTACAAACAGATGAATCAGCTAAGTGACTACCTTTTATTAACGGCATACCAAAACCGGATCAACGTCAACATGGTTCTCCACGATAATAAGCACTTTCAGAAAAAACATCACAACAACCATGGTGCCCACAACACACACCCATACAAGTACGTCCAAAGGTTCAATGAGGAGATAAATTGGTGGCGAGTCATATCGTTGGTACGAGGAGTACACAACTATGTGGGGTTCCGCTTGTAGCATGGTACTGAAGGACACCATTTCATTACGTTTCACGTTATTAGACAAACACCCAATTGCACAGTTTAAAATGCTTTGGTTCACCTAAAGGGCAAATCATTTAGTTGATCATATCAAAAGAGTCATGGATCTTACATCATGTATGAGACGTAATCTTCCGTCCGTGTATGTCGTGTAATCTTCAAAGTGTGGCGTAAAATTAAGCAGCTTAACAACGATGTCTAGTATTCTAAACTCCGTGCCCATTGAAACTCCGTTGTCAAGGTAAGTAAATGGTTTACACCTAGTAAAGCCAACTTTAAGCGGAAATCCCTTAAAGTTCTTAAATGTGTTATTATAATTGCTCAACTCGGGCTTATTATCACTTGTGCGGTTCACCACAAGAACGACAGGATTCAAATCTGGAGAATTGTAGAAGAATATCGCATAGGCCAGCGTACGATTCAGATAAAACGCAGTGTTGGCATTATCCACCCCGGTATTATATAAAACACTAAAGTTGCGTTTGGTATCTAGTTTAGCAGCTAGCATGACCACAACATCCAACTGGTCTATGTTACCGTCAATGTTTGAGTAATGCTCAAGGAATGCCTTTTCCTCCTCATTTTGAACAACAAAATGCACACATTGTTTCACCAAAGGTCGTTGAAAATTGTACTTATTCTGAGTATATTTAAAGATGGTGATCACATTGCTGGGTTTCACCTCTCCCATTTTTGCAAGAAAATTCATCTTCGTTTCATCAACATGTACGATGAAATCAAACTCTGCAAAGTTATTAAAGATTGGTCCCAACGCCACTTCTTCGTGAACGGGTAACAACAAGAAATTGGTGCCACTAGTTGATGTGACCACCAACCACCAAACAAAGCAGAACCATCCTGAATTAGACCATTTCGAATACATGAACATTGCGGCCCTACTGTTTTCTGTGATGGAAAAATATCAGCTCTTATTCAGCAGCTCTGAATAAGATGCGTTCAAGGGTTGTGAGCAATGACCACCATTGTTTGCGCGAATATAATTTATGCATGCAAGGTCACACATAGTACCATGTTTTTTAGTACACTTTAAATTGGAGTGACATTGACCACCATCAAGATAAACACAGTTTATTTACTTTCAACAAATCAGTACATGTACAAATTGCGTGTGGGGTATACACTAGATTAACTATCATGTGAAGTTTTGCAGTGGTTTACAAGCACAATAGATTTAATACCTGGCAACAATCCATTTCATTATTGTTGATTAAATTTCTGATTGTATGAAATTGTCTTCATGGTAATTGCTTCAAACATATTGTAGTATCTAAATTTCTATCACTAATTGATCGTGATTATAAACATAATTGAGTGCAAAAATGAATGCGGCACTTCCTTCTCCGGAATATTTATCTCTTTGGCCAGCGAATCTTAAAACTGGAGAACCGTCCAGCCATGCACATTTTTCGTTTACCGTCATATAATAGCTTCTCTGCTAGAAACGCCAAAGTGGAAACAATGAATCCAAATGTGATCAGTATCCACGCTGAAATCAGGTCAATTAACCGCGTGCGTACATCGGTATTTTGTTGACCTCGTTGATTTGGAGTAAGTAGAGTACGTGTTATGTTGTACGAGTTATACCTGCAAAATCCATATGCAAAAAAGACCGATATCCAGCTATACAATACAATTACCACCAATCGACTAAGCCATGGCACTTCATCCACTCCAAAGTTAGTGAAACACTCATTTTGTATGGGGCCGCTTTCGGCATGGCCCAAACATGATCATTCAATGAAGTGTCCTGTTTCAAACGACGTATGGTTTTCAGAGAATTCGTAGTCATGTTATGATAACAGTAACTCCACAACTGAAAATCGTGTAAGTAGAACTACCCCTAAGAAGTTATTATAGACACATACAGTGAATCGTATCACGGTTCGTTCTTCTATTACCGCCAACCATTCCGTCGTAGCACTTACAAGTGCTTCACATACATCCTTGGTGTCTTTAATAGAAAATCCGATTTCATTTTCGATGGAGTCCGTTGAAAATTGCAGTAGCTCAATTAGAAACGTAGAATCCATTGCAGGGGACTGGAAAGTAAAACACATCTAAATACTTACACACTTTATAAAAGGGACCCTACAATAAATTGATATCCTTGATCAAGTAGCTCCTTCAAGGTTGTGGGCTCCTTCATATCTGGCATAATCAGAGCGGCTGTTAGTTTAGTTTTGTATGAAGTGGAAAGAGCCAGTCCAACAAGTATCCAAGCAAATAGACTTAGTCTCAAAGCATTACTATGTCTTGGTACGAAAGTTGACTGTTCCAAGAGAACCTCAGTGGGGATCTGAAATGCATGAAAATGTGAAGAAATGATGCCAAGGTTTGTGGTAGCCGTACCAAAACTGCACCGCGCCTGATTGTTGGATGCAGTTTCAGAACCACTTTTACGAAAAAACTAAGAATCAGTAAACTGATCCCGCAAAGCATCCATACAGTAGATGTTAATGGAGCAAAAAGAGCATACAATGGTGGCGGTCCATATCTTCCCTCTGAAAAGAACATATTCTAGTAAGTACTAATAGGACGCGCCCTTGAAAATCCAGAGTGGGACATAAGTGGAAGGGGTGACCCCCCACCTATAAAAACTTAATCAAAAGTGAGTGGTGGGAGTATAAAAGTAGAAGGTGACCAACATTAAAACGTATCTCATTGGTACATAAAAATCAAATTCCCCCCACTCTACTTGATACTAGGTCTAATCAAGTATAGTTACCCGAAGACGCATAGACAGTGATGTAAGGCTCGGCCTTCAACGCAGAACTGAAAGCCACCATTTCGTTTCGCCTGATATTGTTTCCCAAACATCCAATACCAAAATGCAAATCGCTTTTGTTTACCTACAAGATACAAAGTGTTACCCTCGATCAGCGATACATGTTCCTTCGTGCATTCTAATACATACGGCTACAATAAGAGCATTTCTAGCATTAAATTTATTTGAAAAGTCTGTCATAATAGGCGTAATATTCAGCCTTTCTGAAACAATTTTCATTATTTCATTTTCCACACCCCAAAATTGCGTCCCATGTTTGTATACGAACGGGGAACAATCCGTATAGCCAACAGTCAATGGAAAACCATAAAAATCCGTAAACAAGTTCTGATACTTGTATAACTCCGGAATACCATTCTTGTCGCGACTCACCTCCCGTACATATGCCCTATACTTTTGGCTACTATAGAAAAAAATTGAAAGGGCTCTTGAATAGTCCACCACAAACGCAGCATTTGCATTATCGACCCCAGTCCCATACAATGTCGTGTAATTAGCATTGGGGTCAATTGCCGCAGTAATAAAGATGACCACATCCATCTCGTTGATGTTCTTCAATCTCTTCGAAAATTGCCAGAAGTAGGAATTATAATAGGAAACCAAATTCACACAGCGCGTTGCTCTGGGACGAATGAAGAAGTTCCGTTTGTGTGTATACCGAAATATGGTAACCGGATTGTGAAGATGCGTATGTTCAATGAAGTGGAACAACTCGAAATGTTCATCAATATGAAATAACAGATCCCAGTGTTGGAATTGGTCAATGAAAGACGCCATACTCTGTGGGGATTGAACTAACAATTTCGAGTTGGTGCCGCTAATTGTTCGCACAATCAGGAGCCATATGAAAAGTGCCCACTGAAAATAAGCACCCATTTTATGGTCACCTCCTTGAGGCGATGAAAGCTCGAACTACGCTGTAAAAAACATCTACGCTTTTCTCATATTTAAATTTATTATTTATGAATCGAAAATTGATGATATATCATATCATGGACAAAACACAATATATGGTCAATTTGAGCATGTTAAATTGAGCATAGATTGTGTTTTAGGGTAGTAGGTACCGCAGTAAATGATTAATGTGCTTGTTGAGTGCAATTGTGTTTATCTAGAATCATACATCACGATGGTATTTATAATAATTTCGTTTATTGTATTGTAATAGAAAGCTTACATTATTCGGTTTGATATCATTTGCATTCATCGCATTGAAAACACTCAGAATAAAACCGTCGGACATCAGCATTCTGATTGCCTTTGTCGCACACCGAAAACATGCGTGTAATATGTTCGTATATTACAAGTGTGCGGGGCTGATCAAAACAATGTCTGATGGTCAAAGAACTAGCCAACACTTGCGATATCTATGTACAGGTTGCGAAAGAAATTCACGCAAAACACATGGCGGTATTTCAACAACACGAAAACGTGACGCGAGCGGTGGCAAAGCGCTTGTCCTGCGATTGGACCAATTCAGAATCGGACGACAGCCATCCACAGACAAAGTTTAGATAGACAAGGCTTTGAAAATATGTCGCACACACAGAACGTTTGCAGACTTGCAACTTAGTGACCTAATGCAGGGAGCCTCAAGCGAAACCACAGCTAATTATCGTGAAAACGACCGCCCACAGAAAGTCTGTGAATAAGCCAGTACGAGCGAGGACAACAGATCCAAGTATTTACACGGATATCGGCTAATTAAGAAAAATATCCCAAAAAAAAACACAAACTGTAGACAATTGACCAATAAAATATCATTATACAATTCCAGTCTATTACAAGTTGCACTATGCACTAATTGTCCCGATTTGGAGAATTGTATCTTCATAGGTCTTCATTTCCTTGTTGGTGAATTCATGGTAGTGGGTTGTTGAGCAGCTTCGATTGTTTCAAAAACAAATAATAATACAAAAGTCGTAATACAAAAAGAAAATCACGTTTTAACCAATCAAGTAATGGCGAAATGAGAAGAGATTGGAGATGTTGATCCAAAGGTAAGTAACCTTTGTGGATGTACCATAACTGAAGGATGGGCTTCCACCATCTTCCACTGGCGAAATCAATAACAAACGCGCACAGATCGGCAAAAAACTGCACGCTTGCACAGCATTCCGATAAATTCTTTCGTTTAATAATTACTTCTTGATAACACATTATGTAATTCATTATTATAATTATAAGTTCATATATAAATATATATATTATATATAAATAACTTTGCACCATTATTAGTAATCATATAGTAGAATAATTAATATTACAATGCGTCCTTTTGTTTTACTATCTCATGCGCTCGTCCGCTTGTATCAAATAAAAACACAACATTTATGTAAAGGGTTTAGCAATATAAAATGTACGCCTAGTGAAAGTTTTGGTGTTTGGTTGTCTTTCATTACTGCACGTTTTCGCCTGCGTCGCAATTCAAAGAGAGGCACACTCAAATCGTGAAACATTCAATAAAAGCAACTTGCGTGTTCGACACCGAAATGCGTACGAAAATAGTGCCAAAATTTGCTACTTAAACGGTAAATCGTATTGCAATTGTGTACGTTTGCTATTTCATATATATATAAATAGTTCCCGAGCGCTAAATGTTTGCGTCAATGCGTTTTCGTTTAGGCCAGGTGTAACTAAACGCCATCAAAACCGGACAAATCACCCAAACAGTGCAGGATGTCTCGCACAGGAAAGAAAATTGACATTATGTATCTCTAAAAATGGAATAAATGCGTAGAATACTTTTTCGGATTTAGTGATGTCGATTTTGCAATATGCACGTCAAATGGGCGTGTAGACAATCGTAGAAAAATACAAACTGCATGATAAGACACGCTGATTCCACACGCACACACACACACACACATGATCATAAGTGGTTTGTTGTTTTTTTTTTTTAATCCTGTTTTAATTTTGGTTAGTGTGGGTCCATTCTGCGTGCGGCGATTCTCTTTGATCATAGACAAATTTACATCTGTTTAAATTTTAGTGCTGTTAGTGAGTGTTTTTAAAAAGTATAACCTGAAACAGATTAGATAAATTGGTATGCGCTGCAAATATGTGGATAACTGTGAGCCATTGAGACAATCCATGCATGTGTCCATGCACCAAAAAAACTAAAGAGAAATTATCCAGACAAAGTAGAGAAACAAAACACACCCAAATCGGAAATGATAAAATTACAACTCACATTCACGCTACAAAAAAAACCGCGTTGAAACCGCTTGTTTCTAATACGCTACGGATAATTTGACGCAAGTGTCTTTACTGCAAGTAAATTTAAACATAAGGGCGATCGCCGATCAACAGGCAATCAATCAACATGAGTGCATAATCATACGGATAAAGCTCTATGTGATAGGTAGATACTTTGCGTGATATCGCCACGTGTCGTCTTCTTACAGGTCGAAATCATATTTAAAATACGTTCTCCAAAAGGAAAAAAATACATGCCGCACAGCACATCAAGGTCGGGGGTCTAGGAGAATATGTGTATATCTGAGAGAGGTGTGGAGTGGATCATTCAGGGTGGGTGGGGTTGGCGATAATGCGGGCTGAAAATGTGAGGGGGATCAACACATGGGTTATACATTCCCGGCTGCGAGCGAGGCTTAGGAGAGAAACGGATTCGCATGTTCACCTGGTTTCATCCACGGCGCGCCGAGTTGCGCGGCGTTGGCCGTGGCGTTGCTGGACGGTACAGGCGTCCACGGGTCGGCGGCAGCGGCGGCGGCGGCTGGGGGATGCGGCTGCGGCTGCGGCGCACCGCCGCCCTGAAACGCGCCGTTCGTGGGATAAGGCGCTGTGGCGGCGGCGGCGCCAAACGTCGGCGGCGGCTGGCTGTTGAAGTTGTTGTACGGCGGCGCGGCGGCCATCGCCGGCGCCGCCATGAACGGCGCCTGCTTGATCTGATTCATCGTCGGCTTCGGCGGCTGCGGGTTGAAGACGGGGCGCGGCGGCTGCGTTGTCTCCGAGAACGGATTCGCCGTGTTCATTTGATTAGCTGGTTTGCCTTCGGGTAAAATTTAAATACATTTTCAACACATACACACCAAAATGGCGTAGAAATTCTCATTTTTTATGCAACTCACTTGTTACTAAATTATCCAGATTCACGAGCGCAGAGTTCTCCCCGAGGAAGGACTGCGGTGTCTTTTTGGTAGCGCCCGTCGATGGGCTGGGGCCCGCCGACGTGGGCGGCAGGGAGTCACCTAGTAGATTCAATTCAAACGGATCTGTGGGCACATTTTTGGGTATTTTCGCTGATTTGCATTCTCGGAGCTTACGGACAGTTGCCGCTGACACATCGAGCCATACCTGAATTGTTATTCGTTGTCGTGCCGTTATTGTGTGCGGTGTTCGGCGTGGGCGATATGGTTCGATTCCGATTCGTGATCGCGTCGAAATCGTCCAGGTCGGATGAGCTGTGGCTGACCGGGGACCAGGGATCGTTGCGTATTGCGGTCTCCACCAGCGGTGTGGTTATTGCTTTCGAACTCCACGGATCGGCGGGGAGTGCGACTGCCGCCGCCGCCGGCGGCGGCGGCATCGCCATCGCCCCACCGGACGCGAGAGCTGGTGCCCATGGATCGCTTGTCACCGTCGGCGGTGACGCCGCTGCGTTCCCATGCCATGGGCTGGAGGTATTCTACAAATTACACATCATACAATTGATGACGCAATATTACGTTTGGCTATACATAGCTACAAAGAAGACAACTATCGTTAGATAAGCAAATTCTGTTAGAAAGTACAGCCCTTAGGTTATTTGCTTATTTTGACAATCAGCATAATTGGGCACACACTAGGTTGATCTCTTACCCATCGTGGAACTGAACAATCGCGAAAAATTGTATCAAACTCCAACTACGAATACAGAGACAATCCGGATAAACATTGCCATCTTCATAGATACAATAAATTGAGCTTAGGACGAAGACAAAGGGAGAAATAGAATGCCATACCTGCGGTTTTGGTATCTGCGGCATTCCCCACGGATCAACCACCTTCTTGCCGGCAGCGCCATCGTCGAGGCTCACGTCCAGCAGGTCCAGCATGGCGCTCGGCTTGTCCGCCGTGGTTTTGAAGTCCTGCTGACTCTGGCTGAGCGCGAGCTGCAGCCGCACGTCGTCGGAGCGCCGCTTCTGCTCCTCCTGCTCGGCCTCCTCCTTCGACATGGCGATCGCCAGCTGCAGCTGCAGCTCCTCCTCGCCGGCGGTCTGCGGACGCGCCACCTCCAGATCGCTGGGCAGCTCGCTCGCCGACTCGCGGCTGTTGTTCCACTCGCTGCTGCGGAACGCCGGATACTTGGGGCTGGTGGGCGTGTCCAGCCCGCCGTCGCTGCCGAACGCGCACGGCTGCTTCGCGAGCCGCTCCTTCGCCTTGATCGCCTTCGCGCGCTCCGTGCGCAGCCGCTCGTCGTCGTGCAGCAGCTGCGCCAGCTGGCGCGCCTTCTCGCGCACGTTCTGCCCTTGATCCTTGCCTGCAAATCGAAGCACACACGAGCAGCATTAAACACACAGCTAATACGATTACAAGACGTGCGACACAAATAGATACAGAAAATCCTATTATTCTGTGCAAAGAGAAACACGAATATACACAAGACAACTGTAGCAAAACCCATAGTTCTTTTGAAATCAGATCAAACGCCACCAAAGGAAACTATTATTATAGGAACCATCGAAATACAGATGTTAAGATCACTCCGATGAGTTGCCAGGAAGTTCGGACGGGAACGGATAGACCAAAAAATAGTAAAGGCCGCTTCACAACAGAACGGTAACGAGAACTAAAACGAGATCGACAAGTTAAATGACTTTAGTTCAGTAGCGGCTCGTGGATATGATTTCTGGGGGTGCTGCTTCTTTATATACAGCAGTTGCTCGATAATGTGAATTAATTGAAAGTGTT
>JAODGA020008144.1:0-16319 GCA_027574885.2 Drusilla canaliculata | reverse complement strand
TCAGTGAGTGTAATAGTTTTGCAAGTAGAATGACAACCATTAATGTACATTGATAGCCACAATTTAAAAACAATTACAATAACTTTTTCTTTTTTAAATAAGTTTACTCTCACAAATAAAAGTAGTAAAAAGCATTATTTAGTCCACTTTCAAAGTCTGGGAAATTTCCAAATGTATTCATCATCAATTTGTTGAGATAACTCTGACCTGTGAGTCATTTATTAAAGCATTTACTTATCTACATGTCCAAAAAGACAACAAATAGTGCAATCACATTCCAATTAAATAAAACTTTGATCATAAAAATAAATGAATAAACTTGTAGATAATTACAAAGAAATGAGATGATAACAAGTGGTCTATATTGCATTGTACCAAGTATTTTATGACTGAAGGTCAATTTACCTTCAAAGGAATACTTTGGCACTTGTTTCTGGCATTGCAACTGCTCTATTTATTAAATTAAGTTTAGAAATGTTATCAAATATCTTACAACTGTAAGATGTAAATAACATTTATCTAAAAATAACTACATTTTGTGTAAATGTTGTTAGAGATTGTTTACTCTAATATTAGTATTATTTCTCTAAACAGTCCTAATGTAGTAAACAATCATTTCATATACCTATATCAACAATCCTTGAGCTACTTGAAATTGTTTCTCTGATGTTCAATAATTGAAAAAAAAAAACTTCACTTGTCAATAAATGCAATTGAGCTAGTTTTAATTAGACTTCAATGATTGAATCTCTAAATTCAAGTACACTTCAATTCAACTAAACTAAAACTTCTTTTAGTTAAATTTTTTAATAAATTTTTGTCATAACTCAATGTGTTTTGGTAACAACAACTTGAAGTATCTTATGTTTTTTTTAAAGTGTGTTTATAAAATTATTAGAAATATAAAGAAATATATAAACTTACGTTATTCTGAATTAAAAATCTCCCTCAGGTCACGAACGAACATCCACGTTACAATGAACAAACCCTTGATCCTTCGCGTACCAAAGGTGTTTACAACACGCAATTATTGGCAACATGACAATCACCAATTGATCCTCGTATAGGTGACACTGCACATTCGTTCAGAGTTCCACATTGCAAAACTCGAGCCGCTGCCTGCAAAGAGACCACTCAAATGCAATGCGTGCGACGACACTTGAATAACACACTGCCGCGGCTTGCGTACATCAGCACCACGTAGCCGCAACGCGACATACACTGCGCTGGAAATCGGCGTGTAATGTACGCTGATCAGCGTCACACATGCTAATATTCCTAATTCAATACATTCACTTATCTGATAACCGAACTTGTGCAGGGCACTTATTGACAGGTTTGTAACCTCAAAATCTCCAAAACGGCCGCAACATGTGTTGAGAGAGCGATGGGCGAGTTATACTGCAGAGAGCCGCGATTGTCTAATTGCAGTAAGGCAATTATTATTGATTGCAGTGCGCGCAATGCGGGTGCATCGCGCTGCGCGATTTAAATTTGCAAAAATTACGTGTAAACATAGTTGCTGTCAAACGATACGACGCCGCCGGTGAGTTTTTGACAACTGACATCTTTCAGCTTTAACCTTCACATCCTTGACAGCGGGGGTGACCGACTTGTATAAAGAAAGGACGTAAGCAAATTCCCCGGAAAAGGAAGTTGAAATTTTTGACAGTTGACAGCGACACAAAAACGACGAAGATCATTCTGGTAAAAGAAATCAAAAGTTTTCAAATTGCAAATTTAGCATGTTCATTCGAAACGGATTTTAACTTCCTATTTACATAATATTAGAATCTCAAAACGTTAAACTAAAAGAAAAATATCTTCTCACTTGTAAATAACTCCTATTAAATTTATTTTACAATATCTACAGTGTTGATACAGCGATATCGATTAAAATGTAACTAAACAAATTCTATTAAATATTAATATAGAATTATCTTTAAATAGCAATAAATATTATTCAATTTAAGTAGTTCAAATGTACAATAATCATTTTTACATCATGTAGTAAAAAGTTTCATTTTTTCTGTTTCATTACGTGTTAGTCGGAGCACCACACCCAATAATTCCTATAGTATTAATATAAATATTTGGACGTCACAGTTCTTAGTTTCTCATCATTTGAAAATTCACATTTTTTCGCTTTTCTTTTTCTATGAAACACAAATATTACGTCTACCCATCAACATATGGAAAATGCGTCTCATTTCTTTCGGAAAAATCTAAGACAACTTCCTCTTGGCACGAATTACGTGTGTTCCAGCTCATTTCACAATTATTTTATACGAAATGACGACTTTCTTAATTGAGCGATATCGTGTTTCCTTACAAGTCTTCTCTTTGGTATTAATGCTATATGAAGTTATACATTCAACAACGAATTAGTGAATAATTACGTTCAGAGAGCTTACTTTACAATAACTATTTCAAATTAATAACGCCGATCTATGTCTAACAAAATAAAATAAAGTAAATCATAATAACTCTCATGTAAATCCTTGCATTGAAAACATTTATTAAAGAAGACGTTTGTTATTTCTGAATATTTTCTTAAAATTGTAACATTTATCAGTAGAATTAGTTTCGCCAGATTGCAGCAAGGATTTACGAAAATGTGTTAGTATGAATTACCACCATTTACAACTAAATTCGAAAACAAAACATAATCATGTACAATAAACCTAGGAGTTGATGTTAGAAAATGTGCCGCAGGTGCAAACGAAGATTGCGTCGTTTCAGAGCAAATCGTCCGGTTCGCCATTCTTGTCCTTCCTCTTCATCGCAGCGAGCATCGAGGCCGCTTTGTAGTTGATCGGGCCGTAGGATCGGTAATCGACGTCGGCGTAATCCAAGTCGCTGAACTCGCTTTGGTACGGCTGCAAGCAAAGCGAAGTTAATTAATTACCAGTCACCAGCAAGCGAGGCAGATAGCGAAATAAAGAAACACGGCCGGCGATTATGGTTGATGTAAACATTGCCCAAGTTTTCGTGAACCAAAAATATTGCTTCACGCTAGGACGGATTCATAGGGCCAAGACAGGTCAGGCCATCCCGCCACGAACACGAGCTAGAAAAGTTGCGCGTAAAAAATATTGAGCGCGCGTGATAAGCACGGCATCGCATTAGCGAAATGATGTGTAAGAAAACACATCAAAAGGAAGGAATTTTTATCTACGAAAAAAGTGTGGCGCAGTTTATATGTGAGAGGCGCCGACCAAAATATACACATTACTTATATTTTTTCCACGCCGATCTTCGGCATGGCGTTTTTGCAACGCTATTTTCGTTACTTATTGGCATTATATAGCGGAAGATCGTAAAAATAAAATTGAAACTTGCTTTGTAAACGATGATGTTAGGAGCTCTATACTGTCTAAATGGACACATGATAGCAACATTTTTATGATCTGCCTAAAAATATGCTTGCAATATTAATATAATTTGTTAGTGCAAAACGGTTAAGGCACGCAATGAATAAATTTGCTCTTGAAAATTTACAATTATTCACTTCCAAAAAAACCACTGATCGTAGTAGGAGTTTAGAGAAAATCTAAGTAATAAAGCAATGATGGTTTTACCTTCAATTTTTAGAAAATATAAGTATCACTTGTAGTTGTCGGTACCCCATTAGTCTAAAACAAAGTTCAAACGTTAACTTCCTCGTCATCCGCTTGCGCAGCCACCGCATAATTAATCAAATTACGCGCAGGCAAAGTATCCTGCTATAATTGTATATTTTGTGGGAGCAAATATTAAATTAAAAGCCGCGCGTTGTCCCGCCGAATGCAATCAATTAGTGCATAAATTAATAGTCAAACCTTTCGTAATTAAGTTAATCCTAAGCGTTGAGTCTTGTTAGTAGCAAAACTAATTGTTAGACGTCGATCTCCTGGCCGACGTCGTTGAATTGAAGCGTTGCGTATTCAGTCTTGACTTTGCCGGCGGTTTTCGACTCGCGTTGCTTTGACGCGCTGCCGCCGCCGCTGTTGGGATCCTTGGATTTTTTGCCGTTCGCTTTCGGCGGCATGTCCAGATCGGCGTAGACGACGCCATTCGGCCGCGGCAGCGATCCGTGCGCGTTGATTACCGGCTGCGGATACTGCAGCTGCACGGAGTTCTGCACGTTCTCCTGGAACTGCATATTCTCCTGATAGTCGCTGGGATGGCGGAGGAGCAGCGGGCCGTTGCTCTTCTGCTGGTGATGCTTGTCGCGTTTGTGGCGCGACGACGAATGATGGCTCTCCGGATAATTGGGGCCCAGGTCCGAGATGTAGCCGTTGCGCATCAGATTCTCCTCGTGGATGTTCTTGATCGGCTGAAAGTACGATTCGGCCGTCTGGAACTTAAAGCTGTGGCACTTTTGCAGCGGAATCTGAAAGTGCTTTTTCGGCTTCGACTTGGACGTGAACGATTTGCTCTTGCTGATTTGCTGGTCTTGGAAGAGCGAGCGCGGTATCAGCTTCATGTGTTTCTGATGCGGAATGGTCGCGGAGTACTGCTGATGGTTCTGGGTTAGTTGCTTGAGATGCGGCGTTGTTAATGTGTAAAAAGCATTCTGCAAAAGAGTTTTAGCACATGATTGATTAGTTTCGCCCCGGCGCGTTCGGCGCCCCCTGATTACATCTAATAAGCTGATGAAACAGGGAGTAATGCGAACATGATTGGAATTTAATCTGCTCCCTTCGACCGCGCGCCGTGAGCCTGGATGAGCTGCTTGAATATATATGTATAGCTTTGAGGAAGCCAATATCTTTGTGCAGCGCAAAAAATAAATACACTGTGGTGTGCCAAAGCAAAGATTAAATTCCAACCAATAATACCGGATAAAAATGGTAAAAAAAAGCAAAAAACAAACCAAACACACACACCTTGCTGTTATTATCGGTATTATTTGCATGATTTATGGCATTCCATTTATTTTGTGTGTCCAATAAAGGCATTTTTGGTACACGGTTGACATGTTCGATGTGGGATGAAAGCGGGGGTGGTGCGGTGAGGGGCAGCGGAGGAATTTCATCATCAATGACCGGAGCGCGTTTGTCCGCGTCCATCTTGCATTTTTTCATAGCGACTTCCGCGGAGGAATTTAGCGAATCGCAACTGCTTTTCGTGGTAACGTCGAGCTTGTTTAGGGAACTATTGCTCTGGTTTAAAGAGGTTTGACTTAATGCTCTTTGTACTAGAGTGCAGCTATTCATGGTCAAATCAGCTTTAGCCGCGCTTGCTTTGAGTTTGGCTTGCAGTTGTTGCTGAAGCGCACCTTTGGGACTTTCTACTAGGGGTTTGACAAAATGCGGACTGACTTTAACGGTCGGCGTTGGACGTTTGATTTTAGGTGTGACATCACTGATTTTCGGGAGGAACTTGGTAACTTTGCAATTGCTTGATTGATCCAAATTGGTTTCAGCTGTTGAAACAGGGGTAATTTTGTTTTCTGGTTTCCTTGCTTCTGGTGGTGTTACAATGTGTGCGCTCGTGATTGAGTCTTCGTGTTTGCAATTTAGGGCAGTCCCCGGGGAACTAAGGGGTGACGTAGTGCCATTGTTTTCGGAGGGAAATTTAGGTGGAATATTTTTGCTGGAAGCAATAGTGCGTCGATGTTTGGCGCATAGCGATGTATTTTTGGCCAACGACTCGGTGGAATCTTGCGTGTCGTCGTTCTGTTCGAGAATTTGTATGCTATCAGTTAGATGCTCGAAATCGCCCTCTTTGTCATTCGTCAGTGCGGGCTGACGTTCCGATTTATTCACAGCCGACGCGGCGGCGCTCGCCGAAGAAGGTGCGGAAACCTTCGGGATGGCGTAAATGATGGGTCGTTTCTTCGCGTGCTTTTTGCAGCGCATTGAATAGAAGGTCGGCGAATAGCACTTGTGTTTTTTCATCTCGAGCGAATTAAAGCGTTTGTTATCGGATAGTGCTGCGCCGGCAGCGGCACCGCCGTCGACGCAATCCTCGCCGCCCGTCGTCGTCGAGTTAATTGCGTTTCTATTAATATTGTCTGCGCGCGCCGAGAGGTTGATACCTGAGGCGGTGCGCCGTATGTCAGACTGTCGCGGCGGCTGCTGATTAAATGGATTAGAAATCATAAAGGGTTTTGCGTTGACAGTGCTAAATGGATTCGGCAAATTGCTAAAACTGCGCACGCGGTTGTAATAGTTGAAGGGATTTATCTGCGGATTCGTGCGGATGGCGCTCACGGTGGCGGCACTCGCATTCTGATGGAAACTCCGCGGAAAATTATAAATTACGGACGGCATAAAGTGCAGATTGGGACTGGAGAATTGCATATGCGCGGGCATGTGATAGAAGGAGGGCCACTGATTGAAGCCATTGGGGAACGAATTCGGCGGCGGCGGATACATGTGATATGTTTGGAAACCATGAAATGATTGATTGCGCTGGATTTTCTTTTGATTATAGGACGGCTGGCTGGCGTTGGCGATAAGCGATTTCGTGGACGGCGAGTATGGAATGGCATTGCCCTGTATTATCGGCGCAATAACAGAAATCGGCTGCAAAAATAATAAAACAAAATCCGAAATAAAAATAAAACATAAATATCGCTCAAGCATAAATAAATCAAAACACGATGATACGTATGCAAAACAATGTTAATGCAGTTCGTTCTTTTTTTTTGCATTTTACAGTGCGCCCCACTTTGCTCCGCACAGACAATATTTACATAGTTTTGAATATAAACAATATCCGGCAATAAATATCGTAAAATGCAAATTGCAAAGCGTGACTACATTGTAGAATGAGTAAATATGCATTCTGAAATACTAGACAACGTTCTAATATTTTACAATGTTGTCCTGTGTTGCAATGTGTACGTACTTTATTTGGAGGATTCTGCATGCCGTGGAACGGAAGATTCTCGTAAAAACCGTTATCGGGATCAGTAAGGGGGTCTGCTGAACCGCCACCCGGTGGAGCAGCCCCCAATCCCCCCTTATCTTGTGTAGAGGATGGGTTCGGTGCTGAAACATTAAACAACAACCAGATTAAAATCACATTTGGATGGGATGTATAGATATTTATACCAGGGGCGCGATTATCACAGGGCCAATCATTTTCAATCCGACTGATAGCAACAAAAAATTGATTTGCCCGAAAACGCAACGCATCATTTGCATTCAATCTATTTCTGTTTGCCGAATGACACGCTTATCCAAATGTGTGCCATTCGAAAATGAAATGCTGCGCTGGCGCAAATGATCTATCGCTATATATTTCGACTATCCCAATATAAAGTAAACCATTGATACCTACTCGTAAAATATTTGAAAATAGTGAAAAGCAAAAATATAAATTTGTGTATGCTTAAACGTAAGGCAAACAAACGGGCAAGCAGGCAACGAGAGCGAATAAATAATGCAAGAGTGGTTAGAGCGACGGTGAACGATGAGTTCGTGGTCGAGCGGCGAGACTGCAAGAAGAAGAAGAAAGCGAACTGGAAGGCACTTACGGAATCCTGGTTTCTTTCGCTTCCTCGATGCGGCAACAACATCCGTTTGCGTGGGACTACTTGGGGCGTCTTTAAACTTTTTAAACGTCACAACTATAAACGTAACGTGCAGGAAAAACACAAAAAAAACTTTTAGAAAACTGAACGGGACAAAAAATAAGTAAAAACGCGGAAGACCCGAAAAAATAAATAAAAAAAAAACAAAGATCTCAACTGCACTTCATCGTCGTGAAACGGAATCCACGGATCTAAGGTGACACGTAAAGCTCATTAATCTGCTAAGGGGAATTTCCGTAATTAATTTTGTTTTATACATAATCAGGTGAGCAATAAAGCCAGGATTATGGCGCTCCGGCTTTGCGGGAGGTGAGCCATCGGCGAGGAAGTGCAGTTTAAAAATCGCATAAAGATTACCTCCAGCTGAGCCGCGATAGACTCCGAACGGTAGCGCGTCTCGATCCTGACGTAATCCTAGCCACTGCTTAAGCTTCTCTAATCTTTCATAAACTTTATGCCGACTGCGCATGTACGAAGTGCGACGTCCGGATTTGGTTGGCACCGACGTGGTCTTAAACTGGCTGCCCGCCAGCGGCGTCAACTGACTCAAGCTGTGCATCTTGTTCACATGCACCAGCACGCCGGGCTTCAGCGGCCATTTCGTACCTGAGGTGTCCGGCGATTGTCCATCCGGTCTGGCATGTCAAAGCGTAATTAATAACGGCCTCCAAAAAGAAGCAAAACCGGAACGCAAAAATGGCGCTCCCACAAGCATCACTCCAAATCATTAATCTCTAAAAGCTCAACACGACCATCAACAACCATCGAATACGTACACCGAGAAAAGCAAAAATCCGTTACTCAAAACATGCATTCTGCCGCACGCACAATATTCAACTCTTAGTTGGTAGCATGCTTAGATTGTTAGTTTTCAACTACCTTGTCGACCCAAATATGTTACTCTACCGCAAGGCACGAGAGGAAGTCCTAACACGTCAGGACTTTGAGTGCAGAGGAACCTATGGAGTTATTTGAGCTTTGAGTTAGTAGCCAAAAACGTAATCCGCCGCATTCGTGCGGCGCACGGTGCAAAATCTCAAAAGGTGTGTATGTATTGTATGGTAGTTTCGTAGGTATTACTTTACAGGACGCAATATTTAACGCCCGTGCGCCGGCTGCGGCATTGGATTATTTCATAACTGCGAGGCGGAAATGCGGAAACAGTTAATTGATTAAAGTAATAACAGCACATTGTAATTCGCTCCATCGACCGTGCGCGTGAAACTCGTCTCCATATGCAAAATGGAGTTGTGTTTCCTGCCGTCCTTCATTAATGTTACATTAGATTACATCCAGAATTACAGCCCCAATTACACAAATGAATTCACTGGACGTGCTTATTTTCCACGTAACATGAAAATTCACGTGTGTAAATGCTGATGATATGATTATTTTACCGTTTTCGGATCACTATTGTGCAATACTAACTTGTGATAGAAATCAATGAATTGTGAATTACGAAAGAAACGAAATTATTGTGCTGGGATAGAACTTACAGAAGTTTTTGTGCCCATAACAATAAATGTTTGTGTTTGTACAACATAGAAACATTCAAGCTTACCTGTCATCATATTACAGTTCAAATTAATACTTGTTAGAAAAGTTTTGCAATAGAAATATGCGGTGGAAATTAGTGATGTTAGAAAGAAGACATAAAATACAACCAAATTAAGCATAACAAACATAAATTACCAAAAATTAAATATCACAATAGTTGTTATTGCACAAAAAGTTAACTGATACCATCAAGAGTATGAAAGTTAATCGTTTATAATTTTAGTTTATATTTTCAGTAGCGCTAAGTGGCACATTTTTTAAGGAAAGTATCCGGTAATAAGAGAGTTTGATTTAATGATTTTTAGAGCATGTTAAGTAGATTTTTATGGTTTCAGTATAACACCATAATATTCGCTATTTGCAAGGTTTGCGACTAAAGCAATCAAGCGTTTCTAGAACGCTCTTTATGAGCAATAGATTAATGATAATGATATGACCCATATTCGCGGCAGATAATATCAAATTGGTAACCATAAATTTCAATACTAAATTCTCTGCAAATGTTCATAATATTTGTAATCAAGCAAACTTATTACGTTGAAAGTGGTACGTTTTCAATAGTTGTGTGTGTGCTTAAATAAAAGCTTAAAAAACTTACTTTTCACGTTCTTCCATTTCAACAGCATTAGTATCTGCCAAGGACGACGAGCAAATACAGTTAGTTTAATTAGTAAACGTAGCAAAAACAGTATGTTATTCTAATTAGATATATTACTTAAAAAA
Source organism: Drusilla canaliculata (assembly GCA_027574885.2). Classification (NCBI taxonomy): domain Eukaryota; kingdom Metazoa; phylum Arthropoda; class Insecta; order Coleoptera; family Staphylinidae; genus Drusilla; species Drusilla canaliculata. The sequence continues at coordinate 6,511 of JAODGA020008144.1, read as the reverse complement.
TGGTTGAAATCACTTACATTTGTTGTTGGCTCGTTTTCGACGACAAACCAGCCAAATGATGATGCAGATCACAATCACAAAGAATATGAGGCAGAGGACGATAGCAATGATCAGAAAGATGTTGTTGTTGGTAAACTGTCGCCACCATGGGATGACGCCTATAACATAAATTCGATATTTAGCCCACAAAAGGCACCAAGGTCATTCCGGTTGTTTGCATAGTATGTATAAACAATGAGATGAGATGCCGTCAACACCCTTAGTAAGCAGCAAACGAAAGACGCAACAAGTGCTGAAACTAAACAACCGTCCCCCTTGACGCTCCGCCAGCCTTTTGGCACTAGCTCATCGACTGGCAGAGCGACGGAAAAAAAACTAAGAACCCAGGAGAAAAGAGTGTTTGCTATGTGATAGTGCTGAAATGAACCCATGTGCATGCAGCAACAAAGCGCATCGCGCAGCGAAGAGAGAGAAATTTGGCTTTTCCAAGTCAATTGGATTGTTTCGTTACCTGGCACTCCGATTTGACTACTTTGCTCCTGGTATGCTACATAAAAACATCAACAGCATTTCGTAACTATGTGACTTTGCAGTTTGTAGGAATGTGTGTCTATTTCAACGGTCTGACTCTGAGTTCGTATTCAAGTTCAGTTTGCAATCGGCTTTGATACGGCATGTTTCCACATACACACACAACAACAAAAAAACACAATGTTTTCGTTTTTGCTTACCGGTAACGTCGCGCTCGCAAGGCGAGCTAATCCCCACTGAGTTATTCACGAAGCACTGATACGTCCGGAAGGAGTCGACGCTCGAATCCAATTTGAGATAGCCTTTCCTACCCCGCTGGACCAGCGTGGCGCCCTCAACCGAATCGTTCTCTCCTTTGATTTTCCACGTAAAGGTCACTTCTTGGGGATTGGCGTGCGCGGTACATTCGAGCGCCGCCCCGCCTTCGAATTCGACCGACTCGATTGTGCAGCTGGGTGCATCTGCAAACGGAATACAAAAGACAAACAAACGGTTAAAGCGCGCGCTGTATCTGAATGCGATGCATCTATCTAGGGAAACTTACACTGCACGTTCAGAAAGATGTTGGTTGTGTCGTTGCCGTGCCGGTTGGAAGCCTCGCAAATGTATTTACCGGATGCGGAGCGCGGCACGGCGCCCATATTCAGGATGTGACTTTTCACGATCGGTTCGAGAGCGCCCTCCTGCCGCCATACGTAGCTGAGCGCTGGATGTCCCTTGCCGCTGCAGATGACCTTCTCCGGCTTGTGATTCTCGACGACGGACACCACTACATTCGAGACGGTGAGATTCTCGGGTGGATCTAATCAGATTTTTACGATGAGTGCTTGTTGAATCGTCATCGAAACAGTACTTACAGTCGACCGCCATCTCAATGGTCGAATTAACGCCCGGACCGATGCCATTGCTAGAACTTAGGCAAGTGTAATTGGAAAGCGGTGCGGTGCGATCGAGTCGTTGGCCCGGCCACGCGGTCATGTTCCACACCTATTAAGCGAAGTCAATTGGATTAGTATTCGACTCAATTGTTTACCGCGTGGGATTTCATCTCACCAAAGTGGATTCGATTGACTCAAAGTCGTTCTTGCGCACGTCTGCAGGGAGATTCTTGTTGGTGACGTAGTACAAAGAGTTCTCGTCAACGTTGAGCAGTTGACCGTCCTTGTACCAGGTAACGGAACACATCGGGGAGCATTCAACGCGACAGGTCAGCGAGATATTCTTCGAGGTCATGAGAACGCCTTGGTAGGAGGGCAGGTTGCGGATAAACGATGGCGGCGCATCAACGTTGATGAACTTGCTCGCTGGCTCGCTGCGACCCCCTTCGTTGACGGCGATGCATGTGAAATTACTTTTGGTCTCCAGCAGTACGGGGGAGATTGTCCAGTTTGCGGTGGTAACGTCCGGCACTTGGTACGTACCGCGATACCACAAGTAGGTAATGTTTTCTGGCCGGCCGGGATGCTCGACGGAGCATTCGAGCGTGACGGACGCGCTCTTGATAACTTTCGACGGGGTGAATCGCAATTTCGCCGGCTTGGGCGGATAGTAGACGATCAGCTCGGAGGGGTCGGATTCCGGGCCCCAGCCGGCCGTGTTCATGCCCTGGCAGGTATAGTTGCCCGCCATCCCCTCAGCCACATTCTGCAAGCTGATTAGGCTCGGGTCGAGTTCGCAGAACTGACCGCCACCGCTCCCGCTGCCGTCGTCTTCGCTGGACGCGTACGCGCCCTCCTCGCAGTCCGGCAGCTCCTTCAGCAGCGCCCCGCCCAAATACCACCTGACTTTTAATAAGGTCGAAGGGTTTCCGGACGTCACCGCGCACACCACCGTCACGTTAGCCTGATCTTGCACCTTCACCGGCGTTGGCGGATCCATTATTACGCGCACGCTGGGCGGATCTGGAAAATAAACGTTAAAAACACTCTGCCGGACCGGGATGCGGCGCAAAAACGGAACAAATAATGATTGATTTTTGGCGTACATTCAACGTTGAGATAAATCGTCTCCTCCGACTCGGCTGAGCCGACCTCATTCTTGCATGTGCATGAGTACTCGCCCATATCCTCGCGCGACACGTTCTGAATCACCAACGGAAGGTTCTCGATGCTGCCGCCGGCGTATTTGGGGTTTTTGGCGACCGTTAAATTCTGGCCGTTCTTCGTCCTGCAAAAGCAAAATCGTGCTGACATCCGGGGGACATTACGAGCCATTCGTTTGTAATTACCAAGTGACGCCGAAGAGCGTCATCGGGTTGGAGATGTAACTGCAGAGCATGATAACGTTGCCCGACTCCAAGGTGGTGATGTTGGGCGGGGAGACTTGGACGACCGGCGGATCTGTTGAAATGACCAATTAATACTCGCTGCGATTGCACAGCGGCGGCGTGCCGATGTGTAACCGCCACGGAACGCTGCACTTACAGTAGACGTCGAGGGCGAGCACCTCGTGCAGGGCGGGCTCCTGCTGATTCTTCATCACGCTGTTCTCCGCATAGCAGTGGAACGCATTGCCGTTCTCGTAGCGACTTGCTTGGAAGATGAAGCTACTTTTTGTGGTAAACGTTCCGTCGCGCTACGGAGATGATCCACAACAAAGAAATAAGAGTTCACATTTTCTCAAAAACTCAAAAAGCACACTACAATCTTAACAATATGCACAATGAAATAAAGAAAGTAAAATCCAATGTTAAAAGCGCTTCTTGAGAAAATTGTGTAATATTCATAAAATAATTTTGGGCAATAGCAAAGTTAACGAATAAAAGTTACAGGAAAGGAAGTCTCGTATAAATATAAGTGCAGGCTGAGCGAAGTGGGCGCAGGAATCGCGCAAAGAAAACTTTTCCAGCTCTTCAGCTCAAACGCGAAAGCGTCGCAATGATAAAAGTCGCATTCTAAGTATATATAGCCACCGTGACCGGAAATGAAAACTTTCCTCCTCGCATGTAAATGTCGCGTTGATAATATATTATGCGCATTAAAAAACTGTACGATGCAAACTTGTCAGTTACGGCGAGTGAAGAAAAGAGGGAGTTGGGACTAAATTTCCTATTTATTGTCCTTTTATTTCCCCGATGGTGCCTTCAGTAGCAGTCACTACTCCACAGCAGAAAGGGTATGAAGAGGCAGCAAATGCTTTTCCTTTTTTGGTCGGGGAGGTGGGGTAGCCCCCACCTCCGTTGCGAAGCTACTTTAAAGTGACGGCAGTGCATGGGAAAGGAGGGCCGGCGCGCCCGATTCGGGGAAAATTTATTAGTCGTAGCCGGGAGGAAGCCGCCGCAACTACATATCTTATTAACTGCTCTTAAACAGTAATTACCACTGGCGCGCCCAATAGAAGCCCAGCTTCTTTAGAGAGCCAACTAAACTTGGAAATTATGCGCAAGAAATAAAATCGACAAATCATACTCGTACGGCTATAAAGTCAAAAAAGTCCCAAATTACGAAACGAAATTAATCAAACCCCAAAAATCTGATTAATCATCTGTTTCAAGGTAAAAAAAAATAACCGCGTGCTTGTTTTTACCTTTGTAATTTTGGGTCGTGTTTAACATACTTACGTTTTGAATTACTTTCGTCACTAATGGCTGTTTGAGCGTCAAACATCAACACCGCAGCGTGCAAGAGAAAGGCAAAGGGAGAACGTTAATTAATTAACCGGCAAGAAATTAGAGTCGATTCCGGTTCGCACAGCGGCTGGGGGTGGTGGCGGTTGCGGCCCAGAAACGTGTGCTCGCGAAAGGCGGCGTTTGCGTAAGGTCAAGGCGAGCGACATAATTTAACCCGGAATATAAATTTCTGAAAGCTGCACACAAATTACTTCAATAAATCTAAATTATTATATCGGAACCACGCTGGCGCGAGGGTGTGAGATGCAGCGAGGATGGCGAAGGGGTGCCGGGGGGGCGCAAGAGATGCAGCAGCGGTGGCGGTCGAGGGCCGTAAACCGCATATTCTCGGCCTAGATCTCGCCGCCGCCGCCGCTGCGTGTAAGAAGCCAACGGGGCAACACGTTTCAATATTATGTATGCAGAGTGGATTTATGCGCGCTGGGATGCAGCGGCATTGTAGTTATATGCTAGTGGAGAGGGTAACTAATTGCGAGAACGTGACGACAGTGACTGACCTCGATGGTGAATCTTTGTGGTTGGGGAGAACTAGGTTAAGATTGAAAATATTAATAAATTAGCAAAAATGTAAAAGTCGCATGAGGACCTAATTAAAATTCAACATAAAATTAACCTCTAGGAAACAAAGCAAATATATTCCCTACAGTGAGCTAATTTTTAAAAAATAAAGTGAAATCTATTAAAATGTGTCAATAAATTTAACGTGGTGTCTTTATGACAAAATATCAAATAAAAAACAAAATAAAGATCACAAAATTAACTTCAAAATCTTCTAAAAATTGATGACATTCAATTAAGAACATACTCTGGTCTAGAAGCATGAATTTTAGGCATTTTTGTATGTGCAATAAAACAAAAACTATTATATTTATACTAGTCATGTTTTTACCATATATTTCTTCATGTTTGAAGAATCCAAATTTAAAGAAATAAAGTGAAAAATTTCAAAGTTCAAAAAGTTACAGGCTGATAAAATACAGGGTCTCAAAAAATGCCTCTTCCTGGTTGTCACGATTGCAACCCTCCTAGTTATGTGATAACAAAAAGCCAAACTAATTCTTATTCTAGAAAAGTGCCGCTATCGTCCAAACCCAAAAAGAGTTTGAAAAGTCTTATTTTTCGGAAAATTGCGGCTATTTAAAATAAAATTATATTATTTTACTAGTATTTTTGATTTTTGCCAATTTTTTTAACATAGAAAGAATTAATATTTTGTAATAATTGAGGTTCGTGCGATAAAGGCATGTATAGAGAAGGCTCCCACAAAATTTCAAGTAAATCGGTTCTCTAGAACATTAGATATCATGTCAACCAGCTCGAAAAGTCGTTTTGAGAAACACGCGGTTGAAGTTTTGCATAAAGTAACGCGCTGCGCAATGGGTTTTAATACATAAATTTACGGCAAATCTATACTATTCATGGTAGAGTGTTAAAATTTGCAAGATATGGTCACAGTAGCATATTTAATTAAATGCTCAAATATTATTTGATAATTTTGTTAATACATGTATAACATAGAAAAATTCTATACCGCATAGGTCAGTTATTGGTTGGTGAAGTTTACTGACATCTACTGAATTGATATGAAATTTTAAGTTATATCGAACATTTTAATCATTTGGACAATATTTCTTCAATTTTTTTATAAATTATGTGTTTTCTGCGGTAATTATATACCGCACTGTAAATAAACATTGCATTGCGTTGCATTCTACTATGCCAACGCGCATTCGTTATCAAACAAGACGATCGTGTTGAACGTCTGCCATCCCTACCAAAAATCATCTGTGCGGTTATTTAAAGACCACGTGACTAAAACAGCTATATCTCCAAAAAAATATTAATTTTAAAATATCCCTTTAACAACATATTCTTATAGGTTTAAACCTTGAGAAGGTGAAAACAAAAATTGAAGTATTTCAAATTTATATCCCAACTTTTCAAGAAAGTTTATTTCAAGAGTAGGTATCTCAACGTATCTCACATTCGAAAAATGAGAGTGACATGTCGACATAAAAATTACCATTATCACCGTTTTCCGAAAAGTTGCGACGCGCAAATTTTGCTTAGTGGAAAACTTGATGCATCAAGCCCAACTGAAATTTCGGGTAAAATTCAGGCTTGCCGACATTAAAACTTTTCGAATTACGGAGGACGCGCAGCGTGACTCGTCGTTTGTTTTGTGTGCTCAATATGCCTGGTGCGTTTTGATTTCCGGCTAGATGTATGCGGCGTCATCAGAGGAGGCCAAAAATTACGCTTTTGTTTAATTTCCGGCTGCAACTCTACTGCCTACTTAGATAATGATCAGATAAATAAAATCAAAAGTTAAATCACAAACCTCAGCTTATC
>JAODGA020007957.1:0-14609 GCA_027574885.2 Drusilla canaliculata | reverse complement strand
CAAGAAATTTGCACCATCATCAAGCGAATGCAACAGTCTCACGAAACAAACTAACAATGTTACAGTTTGTCAGTTATAGACTTGCAATAAGAGACGAATTCTCCATAATCCATTCTTCAAGCAAACTTTTCCTCCAATGTGTCAACAAAAAGAAAGCTGTTTTTGACATGAAAAGCAGACACACTGCTCAAAATATATATAGAAAACATGGATTAATTTAATTAAACCTTTTTTGACTATAATTGTGTTTTTATTCTGCGCATTTTGCGCTGACAGGTTGCTAGTTGAATATAATTCCCTTAATTCACTTAATCGTTAATTCTGATAAATCATGTTTGGTCTTGCAAACGATTATACCGTATAAATATATATTGTAAAATTGAAATACTCACTGAGAAAAACAACCAACGCTCTTTGTGAGATATCTAAAAGAACTTACATTATTCAATATACTTAAAATGTTAATGCAGAGGTCAAAGTTCGACCTTCTAGAAGAACTCCTCTCGAGCAATGCGTACAATGGTCATGATCTTGAAGCGATTGTCGTTCTCTTGAAGCTCATGCTGCGCCCATGGGTCGGCGCACGCTTTGTTCAACGCCTCGGGTTTAAATAAGATTTAAATAAGAACAGCATCACGTTGAGATTGAATATCTCTTATACGTTTCATCTCCATATGCGGCACTACCAAGAAAATAAATTTAAATTTAAAGTGATTCAAATGGGGAGCATTGAATTAAGCAAATTGAAAATGTATACAAAAGCTACGCATTGCTCTTGATTAACATAAATTGAATATGCTCGTTTTTATTGGGAAAATGTATAAAAAATAATTAAATTTCATTTTACATTTAATAAATAAATAATGAGGAAATATGAGTTGAGGAAGAAAAACATATAATGGTAATATATATTTATTTCATATTTACTTTTCATTATTTCGGGTTTTCTTTTTGGGTTTATACGTTGCATGCTGAATTCAATTCACAATGAATAAGTATAGCGAATTTATAATACACATGGTTGGGTAATTGGCAAAACAAATATTACGCGCCTTTTAAATGTTGTTTTTCGATGGAAACATTGATGTTGAGTATAAAATTGCATAAATCAGAAATATTTATATTACTGGCGCAAATTTAAGCGCAGGAACATAATTTGATACATTTATAAACAACTTAACGTCGTTTTATAGTCAATAATTTTCTAGCCATACAAATAAACCAACAACAACTGCATAATTTCCCAGACATTAAAGAAAATAAGGTAATTTGTAGCTACTGTGATATTAAACATCAAAGAAACATAAATACTTGGATATTTAATCATTTAATTACTTTTCTTTTGCAAGTAAATGAAAATTACATTCTTTACATTTTACAGCGTACATCTTAATTGTATTTATCTATTCATAGACATACTTTAACATCACAGTAGTTACACAAATATTAGTTTTCAATTAGCATCCATCGTGTCAAAGTATACTGTTTCTCAAGTTAATATAACTAAAATTAAAACAATCTTTGGTGTGGTAAAGACTCCACGTCTTGTTACATTCAATTCCAGAAAAGGAATGTCTTCAAAATAGACACACAATAAATTACAGTAAATCGAATACGAATGGTAATGTGTACAAGTTTGAAAAAGCGCTGTAAATCATTAAGTTTTTCAAAATAGTTACTTTTCGTCTACAGTCATACATTGTCTATAATACTATTTGTTTAGATTAACTTAGATTAAATTTAAGCAACTAAATTAGTACCTGAATTCACTGAATAACTTAGTATTCTAAAGAAACGTAGAATTTAAACAATAGAAACTTAAAACTTATGCTGTCCAGCTGCAATTGCGTTTGTAATGGCTATAATTAACCGTAAATAAATCGCGTTGTTTGCAATTGGAATTTTGATAAGAGAAACATTTGTGGTTTTTGACAGTTATCTCGGGATTAACATTGAGAACAGAAATGCGATTGCGCGTTTCTTGTATATCACTGCTCAGATGTTTTCCATGTATTTTGATTCACTTTACATTCGTTTCGTTTTGCATGATTTTTAATAGAGTAACAAAATATCTAAACATCTAGGTAAATTCTTAATTATAATTCAACGCACAGTAAACGAGATTGAAGTTGTTTTTAAGAAAACTTTTTATGCAAAAAATGAATGGAAATTTAAGATAAAAATTCAGCAAAATATAAATAAACATATTTAGCTATCTATTAGTGCCAATAATATGCAAATAAGTACTGTTTTGATAGGTATTTGCAATACCAGGTTTTTTTGTGTGTTTATTGTCTACACATTTAAATGAGTTTAAGGGTCATAGTAAGTTAGACACAAAATAATGAAATACATTTAGGGAAAAGCTTGACTTTACCTAAATATATATCGATTATTTGTTTAAGCTTAAATTACTGTAGACCATTTAAAAATCCATTTTTTGTTTTTCATTCTTCTTATTAAACATTTTCAAATTCAATCTCATTCGAAACATAGTTTTTTCTTGTAATACAACCGAAGACAAAAACAGATAACAACAAAATACATGTATACATATACATAATGTACATATGCCAACATTCTCCATAGGAAAAAACCTCAATCAATCAAAACTTTCAAAATGGATTGACTGAGTTTCTTTATGTTTGCGAGAGGATGCAATGCTTGAATATAAATATAAATATCAATAATATCTCAGTTCACGTTCGGGTTTTAACCTCGTTTCTCACGTTTTTCTTTCTTCTTCATTTAAGTGTTAATTAATTATAGTCAAAGCGATATGTACGTTTGCTTTAAAAAACCTTTTTTTGCAGTTGTCTCATTTCATATTTTTATATGTATTCTCGGGCAAATTACAAAGCATGTTTGCTATTTTTTTTCTCAGATGAATACATTTGATCCATGATTCTGTTACATACAAATCAAAAGCATAAAACATGAATATTTTTATCTTTTATAATTTCCCGGAAAATGCAAATATTGCCGTTTAATACTCGAGATTGAGTATAATTTATTCTTGATTGAATATTTGTATGAAAAATCGTATCGTATGCAAGTACAATCTGCAAATATGTAGGATTTCCTAGTGTTTCCTTGTCCCAAAGAATCTCTTCAATTAATTTATTAGAATATCAATGCTAATAATCAATTCGCTAAGTTTTATTTATCTTTGTTTTTATATATTAATATTCATTTGTGTTTTGCATTCGATTCATCGCTTAGGGTACTCGTATAGCGTGCAATCAATTTGATCGCACACGTCTATCAATTAATCATTAATCATTGGCAATAGCTAAAATATTGATTACTTTTGTCTACAGTGTGTTTTCTGTATGTTCTGCTGTGTTAGTGGCTTCTTACTTCGATTTAATTTATTTTGTACACGTTCTTATCAGTATCATTATAGTTAATATTTTTTTCTTTTTTTGTCTTGTACTACTCTGGCTGTTTAATATTTAAAGTTCATCGTTCTTGTTTCAATTAACAAATAATTTATAATGTTTACACAAATATCCAGAGTTTTAATTAGGAATAATTATAAACAGAAAAGTTCTGACAACTTGCGAAACAATTTGTGATAAAATATTTTAGGGTTTATTTAACTATTAAATTTTATCAATTCTTTCTATGTTAGTCATGAACAAAAATATTAAAAATTTCGTCAACCAATTTTTAATTTAATTATTTAGTGTTTTTGAAGAAAGATTTGTATTTTATTGTTTTATAACAATATTATAGTCATTTATAAATTACCTGATCTCATCGTTTATATTTGAGAGTAAGGAAATATGTAATTATAAAAAATTGATAATTTTATACCATTTTACAGTACTTATGCTCAATTCTCAGTTTTCAATATTTTCTATGCAAATGTTTGCCAATATTTTAAATAAACCCTAAAATAATGTTATTGTAATAAGTTTTTGATTACCGATAAACTAATTTTAATTCTACTCCTTCCTATTTCCAAAATAAATAAACTCAAGACAAAAGTGTTCTCAGGACGGAAATGCCGCATTGTGGTTGAATCTCAAACAGTTTTACAGATGTAGTACAGTTTTACACATGTAACTGGTTTTTGGAAAAAGTTGGAAAATTCTCTTAAACATAGATGTCGGCCCTGTGATGTCAATCATATAACATTTTGCACAGATCAACATACTTCTGACCACAGTATGTGTACCTGCACGGAAACAATGAGCATTCATTTGTCACTTATCTTATCAATACATGTACAATTAATTTTAACTATATGTACAGCGAGGAACATATTTATTTGTTTTTCTTTTTTTCAATTTCGATTCCAAGTTATCAAGTTAGACTTTTACGCACATACCTGTGGAAACGTTTTTTATGTACTGATAGTGATAATGGGCAGGCATAACACGCTGATAGTATTTTATGGAACACCCGACTATCGACGTTTTGCTGTCTGTGAGCTATCTGCAGACACTTTTAATTGGTACCAATGCCTTTAGTCGAGAGTGTTTGATAATTTGGCGGAAATTAATCCAATTTCCGTCGTTTTTAATTAGGTTCTTTTTTGTGTCGATGCACTCCGGTGTTGTTCGTTTTTCTCGGCGTTTCTCGCGTTGCGCACGAGCGATGGAAGCGCTGACCTCGCAACGAGACCTGGTTGCGTCGTCGTTGACGTATTACAGGCACTCTCTCGGGTGCGCTTTCCTATCGATTTTTCTTTCGCACATTCGGAAGTGGAAGTGGTGTGTAGACGGAGCTTTTTATTACATTTTTTTACTGTCTCTGTATGTGAGTGTATGCGTGAGAGACACAGCGCGCTGCCCGGGGCTGGGGTTAGACGTGGCCTTGACGATACACACTTCTTCAAAGACGCTCAGATTCGTGAATGTCCCTTTTGTCCCTTTGCTACCGGTTTACCCTCGCGAGCTCACTTGGAAAGGAAATCGAAGTCGAAGCCCGAGAAGAGGTCCATGCTCTTGGGCAGCGGCGCTTCCTGGGAGACGGGGCCGGGAGGTACCGCGGGCGGCGTGGAAATAGGTGGATGCTGCCTCCATTGGGACGGAGGCATTTGTCGTTGTTATTCGCCCGCAGCGGTCACCGTCGTCCAGTTCCATGGACTCGTGTAGCTTTTTTGGCTGCAAGAACGGGAAAGCGACAAGAACGTTTTAATTAAGTTTATTGGCTTTTCCCCAGTAATTGTATAACTTTACTACGTTAGCAATGGGGAGAATTGCCTAAGTTATTAGATAAGGTTCGAGTCGATATTACACGGCTTATATTAGTTAATTTATTATGTCCTTAAAACTGTTTTTGCTAGAACTCATTAAATTTTATAATATTTGTTTGTTGCTATGGTGCAATCAGGCAGTATATGATTTTGCTGTCTTTTTTAAATACGGTGTCTACGTAAGCAACTTACCGTTATGAAACTACAAATAATTAAAATACTTGAAAGTGTATGAAATGTATTTTTGACGTTCTTGAATATTTGCAAAGTATTTCTGTATGTTTTGTCACATCATAAATATATAACTCTATACAAAGTTCATTAAAATTTGATATTTAGAAGAAATTCAACTGAATTTTGCTTCATTGTGTTTATTATTTAAAAAGATGTGTAAATAATAAAAAGTACCTTATTTCATTTTGCTTTAATTGAAAATTTTGTAATAAGAAATGTTTAAATGAAGAAGACTTTACAAGTAATCATCAGTACAATTCAATGAAATTGTTTAAAAAACGGAGCTCAAAAATAATTCATAAGTTTCTATCAAAAGATATTTCTAATCATATTTGTTAAAATTTTACTAGCATAATCAGATATACTGTTATCGATTCTTTTGATGTTAGTTTATTAAATAATATAATCAAAATATGCTATTATAATTAATTAATAATTAATTATAAAAAGACTTCTAAAAAAACAAAATTTTTCAGAATGGTTAAAATTAAGTCTACATTAATATAAATTTAATAAAACTTATATACTAATAAGTTCTATTTGTTTTATAGAGTTAATTAAGTTTAATTAAACTCTGTATATAAGGTTTAATGAAAACAATTAAAATAATGTTTAAATGGTAAATTAATACGAAATACTGCAATAAAAAATCTTAAAATAAAAATGCGAATGGGCTACCTACTAAATAAATACTATCCAATTGAAATAAAATAAAATAAAGTACTTTTAATTAATTTAATGAGTTCTGACTGTTTTTAAAATATTAGTAAATATTTAATAAAACTAACTTTTAAACCTTATTTCAAAATAATTATAAAAATTTACAAAACTTTAAAAATTATTAAATTGAAAAAATTGTTCTAATTTATAGCCATTTATTAGCCCATAGACTAAGTTGTTAGAGCAAGAATTAAGAGAAAATAAAAACCGTGCGAATGTGCTAAATACCAAATAAAATGAAATAATAATAGTTCTAAGGAATAAACTTACTTGCCAAATAGCGGATGCCATAAATGTTTCTGCGCGTCGTGCATCTCTTCGATACTGCTCGTCGTACTGCCCACTTCCGCCACATCATCATATTTCAACAATCTCGCTGCATTTTTCGGATCGACGAGATGCTGAGCTTGCTTCACTTTAAGCTTGCCTGCCGTCGGCGGCCCGCCTGACAGATCGATTGGTCCGTGCGTGTTTACCCTGTTACGTTTCTCGTGCACTTGTTGTTGTTGATGCTGTTGGTGCTGTTGTTGTTGTAAATGAGATTGAGGTGCATGATGATGAGGTTGCTGCTGCTGCTGATGGAACTGTTGTTGTTGCTGCTGAAACAATCGGTATTGTTCCATCTGTTGCTGATGGGTAATCTGTTGCTGCATCGGCGACGTGGGCGCACTCAAGCCCGGAAACAACCCGAGCGCCGCCTGCTGCAGCTGCGGCTGGACCAGATTTGCAAACGGCTTGCACGCCACTTTCGGCTTATGGTACATCTCCTGCTGCTGTTTAAGCATCTCCTGCTGCTTGAGGAACTCCTGCCGATGCAGCTCCTGCTGCTGCTTTTGGCGCTGGAGTTGCATTTGCTGCTGTTGCTGCTGCATCTGCTGCTGCAGGAGTTTCTCATTGTCGTACTTCCGCTGTGCGGCGGCGGCTGTGTCGCGGTGATGTGATGAATGACTCTGGTGATATGTATTCGGTTTAGATTGTTGATAACCGGAAGATTTGCTCTTCGGATATTTTTGCGTTTGATGATTTGTGGGTGGTTGATACTGTTGGGGCATTGCTCTGGGAACAGTCGGTTGCTGAAATTGATGTTGGTAGGCATTCGAGAGGTTGTTCATTGCCGCCGGGTTGTTTAAACCGTTTTTGCTGAGCAACTTCTGCGCGTTTAGTAGATCCAATTGATTTTTCGTGCGTGCCTGTTGTAACATCGACTCCTGCCACATAGACAACTCTAGAGGATTGTAATTTAACGGAGATTGCGGAAGAGGAAATGTCGGCGGTGCGAAAGGTCTCATCATATGTGACATATCAGGCGGGGCATAACCTGGCATCATTGTACTCAAGAATTTGATAAACTCGGGGTTATTCATCGCCTCCATTTGATTGAAATATGGCAGCCACATCATTTGTGAAAAGGCAGCATTCGTCGCCGCTTCAAGATCACTAGACAACTCCGAAATCTTTGACTTCTTCGAGGTTTCCTTTTCTTTCAACTGCTCTCTCGATTCGGAAACCTTATTAGGGGTTGTAGCAACTGGTGGTTTCTCCTTGGAGGGAGTCAAAGATTTTCGAGGTTCTACTGTAATAGATTTAGGTCGCTCTACCTCTATAGGCCGTTCTTTCTCTTTCTCACACACGATTTTCTCTTTTTCAACCACTGGCAAAGACTGACTCTGTTTCTCAACAATCAGCTTTAATTGAGATAAAGTTATCACAAGAATATCAGGGTCTTGAAGCAAGTGCGGGAAGGCGAGTGCTTCCGGTAAGCGTAATTCAGGTCGTTGTTTCAGCAATTTTGGTATCTCTTTGGCAGGCGCAGACAAAATTTGGCTCAATCTATCTTTCGGTATCAACATCGGATCCGGAATATTTAACGCGTTATTATTCAGTACGTGCTTCAATTGAGCCACAGGGTCCATTTCCTCTTCTTCCTGTGTCAACAATTCTAGCAACCGCGGAGTGTCCAAATTATTGTTGTTTTTCGGATTAGGGGTTTTTGTATTCACAATAGGACTTGGGACCTTTTCCGGTTCATTTTCGGAATGCAGGAGGGTTTTTAAAGTAATATCCTCAAGTTTAATTTTTTTTGAAGGAGGTTCTTCTTGGGAACAGGTCACTTTGGGACTGTCTGACTCTCGGGTTTTTCCGAGATCAAGAGGCTCTTTTTCAGGCAGAATACTTTCTTTGGTAGGGGACAACAATGATTCTAGATAAATATTAGACTTACTATTCGATTGGGCATTGTGTTTGTTGGCACTATACAGATCCGGGGATGGTGGCACTGCGGGAATGCCGCTCGGCTGCGGCGATTGTATGGTCTCAGAGTTCTGCGACGCTGGTCGTTTCGCCTGCGGCGAGACGAGACACTTTGGTATGCTCAGGTCCGTCGGAATGAGGTCCTCGTCTTGATCACAGGCTTTTGTATGTACAGACAAATCTGTGGGAGCTTCCTCCAAATCCTCCGCGAGGACCACCTCCTCCGGAATTGGGACTTCCTCAGGCAGTAAAGGTTCTTCCTGCAAGAGATTTTCGTCTTGGAGCAAGACTTCTTCCGGGATTAGTACCTCTTCCTCTGTTTCTGTATTACTGTCATTGGGTGGACTTTCCGGAAGGGAAACTTCTGATTCCATAAGATTTTCGGCCTCTATAATTTCTATTGTGTTAATCATGGGTTTTGCCTCAGTTTCTTCAACTTCTTTAACCTCATCAACTTCGTCTTCCTGTTTTAAAATTACAGGACTTTCTATTTCTAATTTCAAGTTATCTACTTCCGACGTGTATAATTCGGCGTTTTCTATATGTTCTTCTGTGGGGGGTTTATTTTCCTCAGTTTCCGCAATTTTTGCTAGGTCTTGTTTTATTATACTGTCAATATCAGAGTGTAAGTTATCCGGACTTTGCAAAGATTGCTCCAACCTGCTGAGAATATCATCCATTGCTAGATTATTGTCATCTTCGTCGTTATAGTCGACCTCGCACTCGACCTCGTCATCGTTGATCTTATCACCGTTCGACGTCGACGCGTTGCAGGATTCGATGAAAATATCGAGGTCTTCCTGCTCGTGAGTTTTGTTCGTCGACTCCCAGCGTTCGGCTTCAATCTGCTGGTTGAATTCGAGCTCGGCGACTGCAAGCAGGTTGTCCAGCGGTGAGATGTTGTTCTGGCAATCATCCGGCGCACTGGCACTGGCTACCTCCGCACTTCCGCACTCGCGATTGTTTACGTCCACCTCCGGCAGCAGATGCGGCGGCGACGGCGAGCACTCTTCATCGAGCGGTGGTGCGCTGCCGTCGCCAACGTTTACTTCCGACTCGTCACCACTCCACGCCGCGTCCGCACTTGGCGCCAGCTCATTTTCGTCCACCTGCACCCCAAACGACTTCCGCTTTGGCCGCCCGCCGTTGCCACTCGCGCGCCGCTTTGCCTTCTTGCAGTAGCGTCCAGCCACCGCCGCGTCATCCCTCTGGAGAGCGGGCGCCAGCGTTTCCGTGCGCGGAATCGCCCGCCATCCCGCCGCCGTCTTCGTAAGCAGAATCCGATTCCGCTTGTCGTAGTCTTCGCATTTAACTTCCACGATGTGCGTGTCTTGCTGCCGGACCCACACGAAGATTGGATTCACGCGCGGCGACGACGCGGAAGCGGAAGTCTCGTTTGCTGATGCGAGCCCACCGCGATGCTCGCGATGCACATGTGATGATTCGGTGGCGGCGGTGGCAGAAGTGTTGTTGTGATGCAGTCGTTTCGACGAGTTCGAACGTTTACGACGCTCCCGATTCCGATCGCGATCACGTCTCCTGTCTGATTTACGATGCCGCTCGGTTTTCCGGGACGCTCCCGGGGCGGCGCCGTCCCTACCACGTGACCGCGGCGTATCGATCACCTCCGCCGCCGCCGCCGCCACCTCCGCCACGGCCGCCGCCGTTGGTTGCTTCGTTCGCCGCGAGCGCTGCTCGCCCATAACCTCACCGGAGCCGCACTGGGTCGCGCCGCAGGCGGCGCGCGCCTTCACCACCAGCACGCCTTCGCCGTCGTCGTCGCTATCGTTGTTGTTGTTCACAGCGGCGCCTCCACCCCCATCGTCACCGCAATCGCCATCGTCGATGCTATCCTCCCCGTAGTAGGTGCCATTGTTGCTGGGCGTGTAATTGCCGCTGTAATCACTGCTCACGCTATTCGAACGATTGCTGCCCTTCCGCAGCACCGAAATGGGAATTAAATCGGGCACGGGGGGCAGCGCCGTACTCATATCGCTACGCGCCGCCACAATCGCCGAACATGTTTTAGAGAATCGCAACGCGAGCACCACCACCACCAGCGCGCATCCAGTAGCACCCAGCGGCGGCCCCACAGCGCTCGCTCATTTTCCGCACTTGATATCCGCGAGTTTTCCCGATGATTACACGCGTTGCACGAATTTCCACATCACCAATGAATATCTCTCCTGCGATCGGAGCACACTGCGCAATTTTTGCGACCGTGGCAGCGAAATCGCAAGCGTGTGTATACGCGTCGCGCGAAACTTCACTCAGCAGGCCTGCGAGCACCGTGCGCGACTTCCAACTACAATAATCGAGTCAACGTACTCGCCGCACACTGGCAGGCCACACTGCTGCTGCGCGCTGTCTGTGTGTGTCTTGCCCGTTGCTGGTTACGTCGACGTCGTCGTGACCGATCCGCGCTCGCATTCAACCAAGCGCACACTGCTCCTGCTGCGTTGTTGCGCGAAGGCCGCGGAGCGGCGAACTCCGCCGACGGTAGCCGAGCGTTGCGGGGGGAAAAACCACCTGAAACAACCCTATTCGTTGCAGGAATTTTCACCCCACTCGCAATCGTGCCAAAACTGCGCGTGCTCAAATGCCAAGGGTAAGAAAAACGAACACGCACGCACACACACACACAAACATCACTTCGAAAATTTCGCATGCATCCAACTGTCCTGCGAGTTGTCGTTCCAACACCGAATGCTTTCAACGAGGCAATTTGAAGAAGTGAACGACACGCTTGTTGGCATTGCACAAATACGCTGGTGCGTAAACAACCTTGACACTGCGAGGTTAATTGACCATTACGTGAACAACACAAGACTATGCACAATGAGTCAAGGTACAACGCAGCGCGCACACACAGCGCGAGAAACCTAAAGTCTTTGCCCTTCGTGGATTTTTATTCACTTGAGCGTTACGTTCAACCTACGCGCTCACTAACCATTTCCAGTCTTCGTCGCGCCAAGTTTCCGACCGCAAATACCACAAATTGGAGCACGCTCAAAAGCGTAATGTCTATAAATACATCCTGGTGCCCCCAAACAGAAAATCCCAGTCCTTGCATTTTCACTTGGTTTGTGTATGTGTATGTTTTTGCAAGACTGTGTTTCGGCATGTGCAAGCACCCTCTTTGGCGCTAACAAGATCAGAAACAAGTGTAGCAGGACAATGGGACCGACTCCCTTCGATACGCACACCGGATCGAATCCCCTTCATTCTTTTTCAATGCGCATTCCGAAGGGTTTTTGGGCCGGGTTGTTTTCATGTGCGTTCAATTGTCGCTGCAACTGCGAGTCACTGGGGTGTGCTTAGAAGGTTCTATCCCCCAGGCGAAAACCACAATGTGATCGTGAGCGTGAAAGCGATAATTGACATATTGATTCTGTCAAATGATAGAATCTCCTTCTCGCACGTGGGTGCGTGTCAAGTGCTGAAACAGGGCTAACTCTCTAACGAGCTAGGATTCCAGCGGTTTGCAGGATTACAAATTTGTGCAAAATACGAGGAGACGACCAGGGGCCAATCAGTATTGTCTATTTACACATCAACTCAAGCGTTTTGAAATTAGATAGGATTGGCTCAATATTAGAGAATACAATTCCTTGCAGTAGACCACTATTTGATAGAGTCATCAATGGAATAATTGATGTATTGATTATAACTACTAATTGGAAAGCAGAAATTCGTAAATAAGTTGACAATATTATGTTAGTTACTAAATTGCATTCTAATTGACAATAGTATATTATGCAACGAGCACAAAATGATGCACATTTTGCACGTGTTTGAAAGTTTGCGACACAAGCCGAAGGCAAGGATTGCAATTCAAACGAGATATTTTTTTCTACAACAACGATAATTATAAAAATAAATATGCATTTATTATCTGATTTCTTGGAATTAACTACAAAGTTATTTGTAATGCACAAACTGATGACATTTGTTATTTGCCGTCATATTGTTTAAGCCACCTTAGTTCTTGTTATCAAAACCAGCAGACCGAACACGAAATATTCATATTGCACTCGTTGCCCGGCAACTTGCCTAGCAACCGGTGCGAAATGAAATTCGGTACAAAATGTAGCTTCTTATGATTCAATTTACACTCTAGGTATGAACATCTTTCGATGTTGTCGTAGAAAAAATAATTTAGTTTATCACAACTTTACAATATTTTAACATTTTTTTTATGGAATTACTGATATAAAACCAACAAATCGCAAAGCGTACACCTAATTTATTATAGCTCTGTCATTAAACTTTTAAAATAAGGCCATAACAAGCAGGAAAAACTTGCAAAATTACAGTGGAAAGTGACAATTCTAAAGAACAGAAAGTAAAAGCAAACATTACATAAATACAATTATAAATAAAGTTATAATTGAATTATAACTTGTATTTTGTATTATAAATTCTGATTTATATTTAAAATTGCATATATACATTTTTAACTTACAATTTCTAATAATTTACCTTATCTCTTCGTATGATCAAAGTATGTATAACAAAATCTCAACAATAGTCTACAATTTTTATTTAACGGCTCAGTTCTGAAGATTCTCGCGCTTACGTGAGATACTAGCTTCGGACGAGTTAAGCGAAAAACATTGTCCCCAACTCAAACAATAAAGATTGGTGCTTCCCTTCGTTTCAAACATACGTCGCTCACACAATTTTTTCCTGGTCTTGTTGTGTAAAGTAGTATTGACTTAAAATAATGCTATTAAGCTTTGACCAGTAATATTAGTTAACATGTAACCTAAACTAGTTTATGGCTAAATAAATCTAATTTTACATACGTGTATTTTGTTAATTTCTTTGATCAATCATACACGAGAAATAGCTTATAACATTCACTATTGATGTCTATATATGTTGCATAATACTTGGGCAACTTAGTAAGTTTATTTATTATTCGATGAAGACAGGGCATAATGCTTATGTTATGAATTGTGAGAGAAATTTGATATTTCAATAAAAATTAAAATAATTACACTTACTTTATCTACTATTGATATAATTGATTGCAGGTTAGGTTAGGTTAGGTTTTATTATAATAAAATAATCTATTTTAAATGAGTATTACAAAAGCGACTATATTTTTATTTAACATGTTTCAAAATGTTATAACCAATAAACCATATAATCTAATATTTCTAAATCCAATCATTAAATCTAACATAACTTGACGTATATTCAGTATTGGTTTATCTAATCTTGAATTTTTTTAATCTAAGCTAATAGCTACGATGAAACCTAGGATTATATTATCATAAAATACCTACGCAAACATATGTCTACGTAAACATTCGTTATTCTACATAGAATTTATAAAAACATGCTTAACTAAACTTGATGTAAAACAATTTAACCATTTATATTAATTTACCATAATATGAAATATGGTACTTTACGCCCCAGGTTCTCAAAATTATTTTTGCCGGGGAACGCTAAACCCTGATATATTTTTATACGGAACATCAACAATACATTATTAGAAATCTCCTACTTCTGTGTCCCACGTTAAGAAATGTATATGTTTATAAATAAAATATGTACCGATATTGATTGATGCAAATATATTTATTGAAAACACAATTAAAATTACATCAATTAAAAATAGAATCTCAAACTTAATGCGATCCATGAGCTTAATAATTTTTACAGATTTCAATGATATTGGGACGAATTAATGATAACACCACACGCTATTCTTCTTCTAAATTTTCCAGTCTCTCGCGTTTGTTTGTCTTTATATTGGCCATAGTTGAAAATCCTGCTTTGCAAAGATATGACGTGGAAGATAGCTATAATTTATTTAAATTATACATTTAACCTTTTTGCGGAACATTTGAACGAGCATTCGCGAAACACGCTTTGAGCACCACGGCTTTACGCAACGAGGCAGGAAAGGATTTGCATTAGCGACGTGTGTTTAGAGTACAAGCGAAGGGAGTATTATAAATCAGGAGCAAAGTGCAGATGTTTACTGGCACAGTTGTGTACAACGTTTTTTTTGCCAAACTCGTCTGAAAGATCACTTGACACAAGCTAGAGTATAAAGATTATACAAAGTAAAGACTGTGCCCATAGTTTGAACAAAAAATTGCAATTTTAGAAGCTGTTGTTGACGTGTCGTTATAAGAGTCAAACGGATGCTTTAATATCGTGTTCTTTATTTGTATTTAAA
>JAODGA020007925.1:0-10075 GCA_027574885.2 Drusilla canaliculata | reverse complement strand
TTTTTTTATCGGCGAGGTGAGGCGAAGGTTTACATGCGTTTAGCCACATCGGCCCAGACTCTGCGTGCGTATTCCATTACGATACATTCAAATGAGCATTACCATTTCGAGAAGGGAGACTGCGTGTGCGCCGGATCAGATAAGCGGGCATGTTGTAAATGCCCGGGAGTAAAACGTAATCATTTTTCAGCGTACTACGCACTGATCCGGGCATAATGAAACGCGAACAATTCAATGGGTTTTTATCGGGTTGTAGGCATCTCTAGGTTTGGTTTGTGTTGTCCAGCGCATGACAATGCGGTCGGGGATTATAACGTGATAAATTGTGAATGATATTTAGAGATTGTGTCCTGATATAAGTTGAAAATAGTTCAATGTTATTTTACAAACGCCCTCGCTTTTTAGAGAAGAGAATTTCATTTAACATCAGGGTGCTGACATCTATTGGAAGAAATAAACACTATTACAAAGTAAACATTTTATTTTTGTTTTACAACAAATAATTTTTTGGTAATCTAAACTTTTTGTATCCTAGGAAATCTATTAAGTTAATGCTTTGTTAATTTTTCTTAAATTACAAATAATATCACATAAAAATTAGTAAAAAAATATATAATTACCATATAATAATAATATTTAGAAATATATTTTAATAATATTTGAATTTGCAGCATCTCCAACATCTGACATTTCAAATGTACATATTTAACTCTAGAAATCATTTCATGGAAATTTTATACTCTTTTTTTTTATTTATAATGAATCATTCGCAAAAGCTTTTGATATTTAACCCGCTCACACTCGCGCCGGTAGACAATGGCAGAGACAATGGAACATTTTCACGCCCATTTCGCCAACAATGATTCGGATGTTTCCCGCATAAAGCGTATTGTTCGATTTCGGAGCAGAAACCTGCGAATTTCAACGAACAACCGCCGACAATAACAACTGTAAAATGTGCAGTCGACGATTTGCGGATCTATCGATGACTTGCTGCCTCTTCCCGCAACGTGCAACATTCAAATTTAAATGTCACGTTTTTTTTTCTTACGCGTTTAATAATTCAATTACAAGTTAATTCGAAGTTGAATTTGGCACGTGGCCGAGTAGTGTGCGCTGTAATGGGATTTAAATGTTTTACGTGTGTTAGCTTTGTTTGTGTCGCAGTTCACGCACGTTATAATATTGTAATTTTATTGTCGTCCAGCACATGTGCGCACGGCTCAAGCGACATGCTTCGTATGCGCATGCGCGCATTACTTAAGCAGTCGGACGTGTGTCACGTGTAAATATATGCTTAATTAAGCTTAGAATTGTTAATTTTACTTTTTTTTGTAAATGTTAGTTATTAGTAAAGTTAAATAGACTTAAGTTGGATTAGTTTAATCAATTTTAAATCTCAATATTAGGTTTAATTGAGTGAAATGTGTTTTAGGCTTAATTTTAGGCTTATTTTAGGCTAAATTGGTTAGATTTATTTGTTGGTTTGCTTAGATAGACTAAATTTAAAAAGAAAAATTTGTAAAGAAAACGGGATTAAATAAGATAGAGTTAGCATAATATATGGTTACGTATAAAAATATATAAGTTTGTTATAGTTTGGTTAATTAACGTTAAATAAGTTTGATAATTTTAAAATTAAACCATGTGATCTTAATATGTAGATAATACTGTTCTCAAACCGTAAACATCTCTT
Organism: Drusilla canaliculata; assembly: GCA_027574885.2. NCBI lineage: Eukaryota > Metazoa > Arthropoda > Insecta > Coleoptera > Staphylinidae > Drusilla > Drusilla canaliculata. Next base: position 8,379 of record JAODGA020007925.1, on the reverse strand, counting down.
AACTATTAAATAGGGAATGATCATCACTGTGCATGCGCACCACGCTTACGCGGCTGGGAGCAGAATTACAAAGATAAAATCGCACTCTGCGGTTTGCTGCCTTTGTTAAGCAATAAAAATGTTGTACAGACGCAACTGGAAGTGATTTTATCTCTCCGGTTGTGTTTTACTTGAATCGTTTTGATTTTATTTTGATTAGACAATTGAAATTAATAGATATACACTTACCTTAAAACACTAATTAAAGCTATTGATAATTGTAAATCTGGATGGAAACAGTTACTGGGCGGAACAGATAGTGACTGAGTACAATAGTCGCATTAATCACAAAAAATGCTGCACCAACCCAAGATAAAAGTGGGTGCCGCTGCACCGGCGAAGATTAAACTGTTATTAATATCCGCAGCGTGTACGTACCACGAAATGTGTGTATGCACATCGCCCAGGATGCATTAATGCTGACACGTACGAATGCACCTCGCGCCGCCGTTGTGATTGTCCGGCGTGAAGAAGCGGCCAGCCGAAGAAACGAAATCGGTTTACGGCTCGCGCCGCGCGTTGCTTCTGCTAAAAGCGGGCATCGAAAAAAACCGTCCTGCTACGTGCATTCCTGTTGAACATATGCGGCTACCAGGCGTGGTACGTCTTGGCCGGGAGAAGAATTGCACACGTTTTTGGTCCTGGTTGCGTTGTCTTCTTGCATGCGTGTTTGTCTGCCTGCGCCCGTATGTGTTTGTGTGTCGAGGTTTAGGTTGTGTTTGATTTTGATTTGTTTGCCTGTTGCTCGCGGTGTTTCTGCCGCTGCTCCGGCTGCTGCTGCTGATCTTGGACTCGTGCCGCAGCAACTGAAGCGGAATGGAAATACTTGGCGGGGAAAATGGTGCGCGGCGCAGCAAAGCGTGCCGAGTTCCGCGTGGCGAGGTCGCCAAAGGTTACGGACGGCGATGAATTATTAGGGCCCGATGAAACCGTCCACAAATAGAGAAACATTTTGATTTGTTGGTGATCGTATGTGGAATGAGAATGGATAAATTTATTGCATGCCATAAAAGAGTTCAAAACAAGCTAAACCTATAGTAAGTCCAACTTAGTAAGAAGCAACCCATTCTTACTATTAGTTAAACTTGATAAGGTATAGATGGGTTAAATTAATTTGTGAGATTGTGAGGTGAATAAATTAAATTCGTGTTAATTAGTATGGAGTAGAGTATATTGGCATTAAATTAAAATTAAACTAAACATTTACTGCCAATAACAATAACTTCAATAAGGTTAGAACAGCAACATTGAGGTTAAAAAACATAATTTTTTACTTTATACATTTTAAATGACGAAAAGCTTTAAATCCTTTAAATCACGAATACGAATACAATTGAATTAATTTTTCTCACATTTTTGTAACTCCAATTAATTCACATATTTCAAATATTCTTAACTTTTTGATAAATTAATATTATTACAATTGAGTCAGATATATATAAAATACTTAACTGTATATAATTACAACTTCAGAGCTTATGCAAATTTAATACATTTAGCAGTTTTTGACTTCCGTCAACTACAACTTAATCTGTCACGCTTAACTTAAGCCGAACTGAAAATATCTCCGGAGATCTCTTAATAACGCGTCAGAGTTGTGTTGCCAGCGTGTTGTATTGCATTTGCAAAGAACAGATATTTATTATGATGCAACATTTCTCGTGCGCACACGCATCAACTCAGCGCGCATGCTTGCGCTGAAAAACGCGGACAATCTTAGGTCACCTTCAGTCAACTTTATGTCCCCTGGATGTAATCATCATCATCAAAGACTCAATTTGATTTTTTGTCCCGCAGCAGGCGCTCGGCATGTATCAATAAACATTCCTCAAATCTTTTTTACTACGAGTCTGTTTGTGTCTATGCATTTTATACATTTGTCTGTGTTGTATGTACCTAGACGTAATACGCATTCTTCTTGTGCATTGCAAAACGACGGTGATGATTCGCGGAATATTCATACCGTTTGTTGATAAATATCAGTAAGAAATAATATGTTTTATTTTCTATAAATTAAGTTATTTGTTTTCTCTTAAGCAGTCAATAATTCTATGTGTCCAATCCATGTCATAGAATCGCCGATAGAGTGCGTTGAGTGCGCTCTGTCAATTTTTTGCCTATTACAGTTAACTGAACTATATATTAAAATTTAATATATAGGTATTTTGTAACACGTTGTATATATAAACAATAAGAAATGTATTAAGAAATAAATTTATGGTTTTCTTGCATATTTTGATAACTCTGAGAGTAATCAAAGTAAAAGAAAATCAAAGCCAAAGTGAGATGTGGGCAATATACGCACGTACCAACGACCTGCTTTCCTCCATCTTGACGCATAAAATATCTGATTTTCAATGTGCGCGTCATGTCTGTGTATGTGTGCAACATGTTCGTTCATCTGCCGCGTGTAATAACTCTCGATGAGTGTGCTTACAATGTAATAATGTTAAATATTTACGAACATAAATTCATGCGACTTTATGATAAGACATCACCATACTCGTTAAATTGTGATTTTTCGTCTTTTGCATGCCGCACAACTGTGTATTTTACTATCAACTGTTTTATTGTTTATTTATTTATTGCATATAAAAATCGTTTTTGTATAGGTCAATATTATTGCTAATTCATAGACGACGACAGTCTTTTGGGTTTTTGGGTATTTGGGTATTGTGACGAAGAGTTCGACATTGTAAGAACTGTTGTAAGCTGAATTAAACCACAAAATTTAACAGCGTACTTGGTACATCCGTTAAACAGTGTATTTTCCTTTTCTCAGCTATTGTTTGGGCTGCCGCGCGGAATTTACGTCGTTATAATGTTACAAAATTGTAGAAATTCCAAATATGAACAAAAGTACGAAATAGCCAAATACGAATCTTAAAAAAAATTGAGAATTAACCATTTTGTAATTTTTGTTATGTATTCAAAACTTAGTTTGATTTGATGTGAGTTTGATTTGAGTTGGTTAAATATATGAAACTAGGTTAAGTAAAATATGAGTCTTTTGGTTCCGGTAGGATTCGTTCTGGGATAGCTTAGTATTTAATTAATTCGAAGTAAATTTATGTATACATTAAGATTGTTTTTAATAATAGAAAATAGATTGACCTTGTAACTAATTCGACTGTGATCAAAATTAGATATTAAATATTATTTTCCATTTTGCTTTGCAGATTAAATTTTTATAATTGATTTAAATAACAAAAATTATACGTTAATATGATTAAAAATTAGTCTAGGTAAGCTCTACTAGTTAGTTCTATTAACTATTAAATATCAAGGTACATTATGTTATAAAAGTTATATCCCGTTTACGAAATAGCCTACTAAAATACTAAAAATGGTTAAATTATATTCGCAATTGTATGAATCTAGAAAATTATATTTTAAAACGATTTTTAAAAATAATTATATATTATATCAACGATATTTACTTAATTTAAAGGAATTTCTTTAACTCGGAGCCAAGGCAACAAGTTTAAGGTTGAGACAAGTCCTTGCTCAGCATTAAAGCAGAACTCTAAGGTTACAACAACCGCGAATAAACGTGGGAAACAATGCGTGCACAAAGCGAAACTCCTAAAACCTATAAAGAATTAAATTAGCGCAAAAATTAATTCAGACACAGCGAACAATGCCTTGCCTCCCGTCGCCTCCGCCACGCATTGTAAAAATTGCACAACACGAACAACACACGCTTATTGTTACTTAAGTAACGCACCTTGTTCTTGCTGTGGCTTGGCGCTTGTTCGCCGACCGTCATTGAAGTAATTGTAGCAGTGCCACAACATCAGTAGTAATAACTTTTCTAATTTATAACAATCAGGATAAGGCGTTGTGTTCGCAATAAGTGGCCATTAATCAAATGCTCGGAGTATGGTTATTTGCCTGCAAAATTGTTCGCACATTTAATAAATTTCATAACATATACTCTTACTCAGTAAATTCTGACATAGAGGAGAATAGAACATGCTAGTGGAACAGAGGACAATCTGATTTTAGGTTAGACATTTTACGAGGTTATGTTTATAGCTTTGTGTTGCGTATTATCAGTATTTGGACGCGTTTCGGTTGCTAGGAATTCCCTGATGGTATCTGCAAAACCTACGCATTAAGTGCTGGTAGCATGTAGTGAATGACACTCCTCTGGTCTTGAGTACAGCAGAGTATCATTCGTTCCACTGTTCCGCGTTCGGTGAGCTCACTGCGCATGTCCGTGTGGCTTAACTTATCTTAACTTTAAATTAGTTAAGGTTGCGTAAGTTTGATCTCAAGTATGCCGTGTTTATTTTTTAACCTACAGAAACATTTACAGTTCATTGTGACACTCCAACACTTTGCATATACTTAAATATGGATTTATTGATTAGGTTTACCTAATTAAGTCACTTTGACAGGTTTTTCTAACAAACCATGTTCTTGAGAAATAAATAATGGTATTAATTGTGAGTCATTTTGCTACCACATACTGAAATTCTAATCGGTGGCACAAATTTACATAAAAAACTTGTTTCTGTGGTTTTGGTTTAAAAATCATTAACAAATGATTACTAATGCTTTTGTTTAAATTATATTTTTGATCTATTAATAATCTACAGTCACTCTATTAGTGATACTTCAAGAAAGCATCGAGTAATATCTCATTAATAATGTAATAAAATTTTTAATATATGTATTTATTAAAATAACTTAAACGTTTTGTGGCTGGTATAAATTCTGATTAGAAATGGAAACTCCAATGAGAAAGTGCACACATATTAAGAGACAATGTGCGTCACATAAAAAGCGTCATATCGTCATTTATTTACTATCGCATTGACAGATAGCATAGCAGATGGCGCGCGTAAATACTCACGCGAAATGTCGCATGGCGCATGCGCGTGGAGCTGAGTAGAAACCTGCTAGCCGCTATTAAAACCTCGCCTGCGCAGACACTGTCATTGCGCTTTAGACCGTGATAATGCGATATCATCGTGTTCTCCATCATCTGCATAGCTACTCGTGTGCATTTACAAGCGAAACGCGAGAGAAATCGGTGGAAATTTGCGCATCGCACGCCGAAAACACCAAAATATCATTACACTAATGTGGTTGAAATATGAGCGGTGCGCATGTGCTACAAGTCTATCAGTGCGTCTTTCGTATTTACTTAGTGCATTTGAATACTTTAAAGTCGAATGTTATTGAAAATTATAAACAAAATGTATTCAAACGCTGACTTTACAACGATTCCGTTAGGGTTTTTATCGGTTTTAATATTTATGACTCTGGCTTTATTTAAATTAAAATTTGGGACGATTAATGTGGCTTAAGTTACTTTGGCCATATTTGTAGTCGTCATCTGATTATCGACTTACATGTTAGATTTTTTGCTTGTGGTCATTTAAGTAATCAGGAAACTTAAGTTATTTTATTTTAAATATAAGCTAACATGATCTAAGTAACGTAATCCAACCCTGTCAAAGCTAAGCTAAGCAAATCTAATCTTATTCAGGCTATATAGTCTAACCTTACATTACCAAACATACTTAAAATAAACTAGTTTTATCTAGCCTACCCCAACTTAGCCTAATTTAATTAAACTTAAGTCTACTTTACCAAACCTTTCCAAGTCTAGCCTAACCTAAAAAAACCTGACTTAACATACTTAACCTAACAATCAGTTAATTAAATAAATAATATCCAATTAAATTTTATTGACTAATTAACATAGTAATAAAAAATATTAATAACAGTTTTTAAGGTAAACCATATTTTAAATTAAAATGTTGAAGGTTACTTAATTAGATTTCTTTATATAGGTGTATCACAAGTTTATAACCTTCTAATACGTTACAATTTTTTTGTTTTTATTCTTTCTTAAAAAGCTTTATTAAATTTCTTAATAACACGTTAAGCCATGCATTATTATGGGTATGAATGGCGCATGCGCGTGAGCCACCATTCAATAGATCAGCAAGCCATTATACTTACATGAACATTGCCTGAATGAATAACACATAGTTACCAAAGCTACGCAATAAATAGATTACTGAATGAAAAGGGTGAATATATTATATCCATATAAAGTAAAAATACGTAACACAAGTAGTTCTAAAGTGAGGTTAGATTCACAGAAACAAAGATGTACCGTACGCGCAATACAATACCTGCAGGCAGGTGATACCAGCGTATTTGTATTCACAAAACAACGCATCAAAAGGCGCAAAAGCTGGTAGCAGTTGCTTGCAGCTTCTCGCTGCCGGCTTGTATCTTTGGTTATGTGTCTAGGAGCTGTTTGTCGTTACCGGAGGTTAAGGATGTATAAATTTGTCGTATTTCTCTATGCCGGCGCAGCTGGTTACGGTAGACTTGTTTCGTTTTGTCGTTGTAACAAGCACGCCGGCGTTGGTCTTCCTTCCTCTGGAGCTGCTCTTTTTTTTGGATGACAGGTTGCATACAAAAACGGACGCGGAGGGCGTTTCCTAACGAGACATTGGATGAACAGTTAAGTATTGTTTTGGATTCTTGAGAACTGATATTTACATCGTGTTATTTTACACTCTAATTTAGAGTTTAAACATTGTGGAAGTTGTGGAAGTTGAAATAGGTGTAAAAGTAGCTCAGAGTATTTCGGATGTAGCGACTTCCTCATTAGAGCTAAGCGGGTAATCATTGTGATAGATTAATGAATATTAATATTACTGTAACCGTTACAGTAGTAGTTTTAGGTTTGCTAGTCTTACTAAAAAGTTTTCTAATGAGGTGTATTTTCTCGAGTTACGACTGCATATCACTTGGAAACAATCAATCCAAATAGAATAAACATTGTAAAAATTCGACAAACTTGGTTTATTCTTACTAGTAAAGAAAAAATAATTTTTCATTAGTTGTTTATACAAAATCATAAAGACAAATCATGTTTAAGATATCCGTAACCTAGCATTATTTAATTCGAATACGACTGCAAGTTGATAACATTGTCCAAAGCGCATTGCTGTGAAGCAAACATTGTAAAAGTTGCTCAGACCTCCATTGTTCCGATTTATTAAATGTCACGCACGTTGCACATACGTGTTTTATGTCTTCGGATGAAGTACGTTCAGTTGATCTCAGCGGCTGAATGTAATTCGCATCAGAATGATTCAATATACTCGCGTTACAGCGTTAACATCGCTGAATTGCAGCAGCGTACATTGTAGTACGTCGAACGATTTAACTATTTGCGCGAACGAACAATACAATTGCGCTGTCCGAATATAGGTGTCATCAAGTGTCATCAAGCTGCCGATCAAGCCAGCAACGCTGGTGTTCCATCAATCCAGATGATCAACTGCTTTGTGTGATTGATTTTAATTAGACATCCACATAACCCGATGCGACCAGGTTTCCAACAGCAAGAGTATTGATCGACTTGAATGGTAATCAATGTTTATGTTTCCACAACTAGGTACATGATGTATTGCTAGGTGAATTTATATTTTTATATGAAATTATAGAAATGTCAAGAATAATAGAAGAATAATAGAGTATATTCAATCATGCTGTTTGTGTATCTGTCCGTCTGTCTCTCTGTCTTTTTTTTTTCTTCATTTCTAAATTGTAAATTGCGGGCAAAAGAAAGCAGATGCATATATGCCGTCGTGAACACTATGGTGTAGAATTTGATCTTATACAAATTAGTTCCTATGGCATTTCTACGAAAGCTGCTTAGATTGGTTTGAATTTGATAGAATAGCCCGGAATGCAAAAAATTCCAATCTTAATTACTCTTTTTATCACAGACGCCGGGTCGATGGAAACTGTAACTTTAGATTTTTAAGTTCAGGATAGTTTAATGCACATAATATCCAAATATCAGCCCACTACTAATTTGTGGAAGGTCAAACTTTCCCTTGTCTTCCTTTCCTGACAATATTGATATTACAACATTGATAAAAGATGATATATTCTAATATGTTTATGCTCACATGTGGCATCGTTATTTCAAACGGAACAATACGTAAATCACGCATGTAGATCTCAATATTTTTTTTATTGCAGTATTGATGGTATCAATGTAACAATTTATTAAAGAAATTGTTTATATACCTATATTTACATTTCTATTTGTGACATATATTGAGTTAACCTTAACCAATTGTATCTTTTTTTAGTACAATTAACTTGGTATAGTTGAATTAATACTTCTTTATTATTTGAAAACGATTTTTAATAAAATCAAGATTTATATTACATAAAATTCTACATAACTGTAGAATAATTGATTAGAGATAATAAATCTTTATCGATATAGTCTATGGGAAGGATAATTACTCAAAGCATTATTAATAACGCGTGTTACACATTCTACGA
>JAODGA020007820.1:0-20712 GCA_027574885.2 Drusilla canaliculata | reverse complement strand
CATAGATGAAAAAAATTGATTTTTGCGGGAAAAATCAGCAATTAATTCCTTCTAAAATGCCTAAAAGTTTCATGCTTGGGAAATTTTTGACCTAAAATAAAGTTGTCGAAAAGTAATGAAAATGCTCATATATATATATATATATATATATTAGAAAGTGATGTATTTATTGACATTTATAACTCAAGAATATCTAAACTGATTTGGATTATTCTTTCTTTACTTGAATTGTATTTTTAAACAAAAGAACAAGATATGCTAAAATATTAAGGATATAAAAAATATTAGTTATGTTAGTAGAACTTATCATAGCTAGTATTACAGCTAGTAGTTTTTCTAAATATAAGTTTATGTAGTTTAATGTATACCAAATCTATTCCACTGTACAAATAATATTTAATTCCAATAGACGTTATAGTGATGCTAAACATTATTCACTCACCGCTAAATATTTTAACAAGACAGTGAGAAACATGTTTCTAGCTATATCTATTTTAAAACTGTTTTAAAATCGGCATAAAATGATTTTGTCAATTTTTGTCTACACTTTGCAAAATTTTGCAAAAAGCCAGCTATGATTCATTTGTAAGATATGCATCACTTTGCCCTGTTAATTCACTTCGTTTGAGTTTCACAAAATTTTTTTTGCAAGAATTACAAATTAACAAAAAAATAGATATAATGAAATGCCCACAACTAACTCTACACCAATATCGCCAAAATTAGTAGCACTCTAATGTTTAAACATTTAAAAATAAATAAACATTACATACAGCTGTAAAATTTCCTTTTCAAAAACTTTGTTGAAATATATGTCGGAAAAATCTAATTATGTATGTTATTCTTTGAAAAAATAGAAAAGAGTCAATAAACTGAAAAAATAATCAAATTTATCAAATTTTATACGAAGTTATAAAATTTCAATAAGAAAATATGAAAAAATTGGTATCTTATAAACAGGTTGATAAATTTAAAAAAAAAATCATAAAATAGGTAATGATTGAAAATATTTTAAAAAATTGCAGTAAAATTAAAACTTTCTTGTTTTAATATATATATTTGTTTCATCTACATTTTTTAATAATTTTACATTAATCAAATAAACACTTTCAATTTAGTATGAAACTGTAAGCAAAAATAAAGTAAAACATTTTCAACAGTGTTTGAACGTAATCTTTTCAATAGATTTTTAAATTCACCATAAACCAACCATAAAACTGTCATCATAAAAACCTTAACACTAAATGTTATCTAAACCTTCAAAAACACTAAACTTGTTACAATAAAAGTTAGAAGTTGACTTCTATATCATCACAAAAATTTAATTTATAGTAATAAATATCATAAATTAAATTACTTACATAATATATCCCTGATGAAATTCTGCCAGGGTTGGTAATTCACCCAGCACGTCGGCAAAGTCCCAAAACAGTCTCAACTCAACTTGTATCCGCTTCACAGCCTCTCCAAACACTTTTTACCTGAGTAAAGAATGTTTCACCTCAAAAATTGAGCACTACCAAAGATTACAATCAAGCTCAAACTACAATTCACAATATTCTAGAAGACGTAAGTAACTTCACTTAATATTATCACTTTTACAGACATCTTCACGTTTATAAAATCGTATAAAATGTACAATTTTCCGCACTGTTCCAATGTAGTTAGTTATCATGCGTTTGCAGGTGCGCTGGCGAGAGTAAGGCGCGATTAAAAAGCGCGTCGCGTTAAATACTCGACGACACAAAAACGCGCGCGCCGATGACGATTGTGTTTTCTTACCTCGACGTTGTCATAAATTCCAGATGGCGGCGGCGACGGTGGCAGCGATGGCAACGGAGACGACGGAGGTGACGGAGGTGACGGAGGTGAAGATGGTGGCAGTAATTCCCCGGTAGATTACAATTCACACACAGATAGACTCAACGAGAATAATAATTAAATTATTGAGAACTACGAGATGAGAAGAGGACGTTTTATACGCTGGGAAATTTTATATAACACGATGTGAAGTTGGCGCGTCGAGGTTGGAATGCACACTGAGGTATATAAGTCGGCTTAGGTAAAGTCAGCCGAAGGGTATCGTCGTTGATACAGGCCAGGTGTCTTATCTTGAATAAGGAGATATTGTGAGATGTTTCTATTGAAGATTGTTGCGGTTATTGTTGTATTGTTATTTTATATTCTTGGTATTAAAAATATAAATTTTAATGTTGTACATTTATATAAATAGGATTTATATGGATAGGTTTTCTGTAAATTGTTTTAAAATAATTTAGTATTAATAAATATATTATAAGTAAATTATATTTACATATAATTTTATAATGGCTTTTTTTTCTACGACAACATAATAAACTGTTCATATCAAGAGTGTAAATTGAATCATAAGAAACTATATTTTGTACTGAATTTCATTTCGCACCGGTTGCTAGGCAAGTGGCTAGGCAACGAGTGCGATATGAATATTTCGTGTTTGGTCTGCTGTTTTTGATAACAAAAGCTAAGGTGGATTAAACAATATAATGTCAAACAACAAATATTATCAGTTTGTTACAGTTTATGCATTACAAATAATTTTATAGTTATTTCCAAAAAATCAGATAATAAAGTCGTAGAAAAATTATAGTATGCAACTCACACAAAATAGCAATTTTGCATTCGTTTGAATTGCAACCCTTGCCTTTGGCTTGAGGCGCAAACTTTCAAACACGTGCAAAATGCGCATCATTTTGTGCTTTTTGCATAATATACTATTATAAGTAATTATAAGAAATAACGGATGGTCACTTATAACAAAGTAAAGAAGAAGGAATTGACAGGTGTTTCTTGAATGGCTTAAATGTTGGTTAGCTTAAAGTTGTTTTGTACTGAGATAGGTTATATTTATGTATTATATTTTCAATGTTTCTTTTTGAAAATTACACTAAAAGTTTTTAAATATAAAATCCAAATATGCGAAAAAAGACAAACAAACAATTTTTAAATTATGTTCAACAAGACAGTTGTTTGGCAGAAGACGACAGTTGTTAATGTTAAAATAATATTTTCTTATAACATCTAATTCAAATAATTTAAACGCAATTTTATTTGTTTTTTGATAAAAAATGACAATTTTAACGGAAAATTAGACAACTACACACGGTATACTTAAAGTAACCATTAATTTTTTGACTCAAAACGGGACATTGGTTTATTTAAAGTTTAATTTAATTTAATTTAGTTTAATTTAAAAAAAAAAATTTAATTTTTAAGTTATTTATTCAGAAAAAGTCAGTTAGCTTAAAAGTTACAAATTAAAAAATATATATGCCCGAAACGTTTAGTTATATTTATATTTACCAGAGGAACAAATTTGCTTTAATATAAGAGCAAGCCATTTAGTTTTGCTATAGCCGAGTTTCAGTTTTGGCGCAAAACTCCTTTAGAGCTTCAACTCGACTACTCAAAGTTTCGCTCGGTTTCAGAAAACGAGATAATTTTGCTTTCCAGAGTTCATTTCGGGGACACCGGGACTCGTCACTCTAAAAAGGGACAGTCCCGTTCAAAACAGGACGTCTGGTCACGTTAGGTTACCCGCAAATACGGGAAAACGGGGCCGTAAGAAGAGCGACACTGGACAACAATTCTCAAAAAAACACCATAAAGACGAAGATCATTCGGACAAAACAGGACTTACACGAAAAGTAGAAGAATTATCTCAATTCATCAACAAGTATAAACAAATTATTACTGATTTACAATCAAAACTATCATCGTTGCAAGAAAAACCTGGGGCAAGTAACATACAATATTCACACACATATCACACAAACACGCCAAACACTATAACACCACATACGCACCTTACAGACAACCAAACACACACATACGCACAATTAACAGACCAGCAAATGTGCAGATTCAACCACAAACAACAACAAATAACAACACATTCAACACTTTCCACAAACAATTTGCTATCAATTGTGATAACCTGACACGTTTGCTGATATCTGGCAAAAATTCGTACCAAACAACAAGGACATCATAATCAAAATCCAAACTAGATTTCTACTAAAAACCAACACAGAAGATGCTACCATTCGGCTAAACAATCTCACATCACAAGGTCATATCGAATCATTCAGATCGACAAATCCGTCTACACACGCAAATTCACGTAACCCACCCACACTATCCTATTCTGAAGTCATAACTAACATCGAAACAGAAATTAACAATGAATATATCGCGCAAATATTGGTACAAATGAACCTAAAATTTCGATTCTGCAAAAGAATTACCTCGAAAACAACAAATCAACCTACCACACTCATAAGATTGATTACCGGGAATATACAAAGCTTTGAAAAAGATGTATTAACAATGGAATATATTTTAACAACAGGAGTTACAAAGTAATTTCCTCCAGTCCTCCTCCTCCCATACCACAAGCATGCACCAAGTGCAGTTCATTCGACCACACTACACAAAACTGCAAGGAACCTAAGAAATCCGTGAAATGCCTAGGCAACCATGACTCAAACTACTGTTTGTCACCTCTTCCACCCAGATGCACAGCATGTGATTCAGAAGAACATGTAGCTAATGTAGCTAAAGTGCCCTAAACGACCTCTCACCCCAAGACAGAGAATTCCGAATGTAACTATCCACAACGTGAACAAGTTCAGCAAAGATCTACCACCAACAACCAGGACCAGCAGAATCCACAGCCCCTTAACAATTCACAACTTCGTCATAAATGAGTACACTAATCAAGTCAACACCGACCAAAGACACAACAGGACAAAACTTCTTCAAAAATTGCATAAACGATTCATGCACGATTTTAACATTGATTCACGGGCAGTATTTTCGGGCAACCGTATGTACATTTTAATGTTTGAAACACTTAATCCTTCACAACCTTCACCAACCGAACCAATACACAGCACCAACCAACATGTTGTCAATCTAAATGAATAACGTCAATATAGTCTATGCAAACAATAAATCCTTTTCGGATACCAGCTCCTATCCAACATTTAAAACCCCTGCGCAACCTCTTTTATATACTCTCGATAAACTATAACAAATAAATTGTTTTTAATTTTTGTATATTAAGAAAATTTACTTCATTTTGTGAATAACTTCTTTTTGTAAAATTTCTGTATACAATTATTGTGTACTCTTAAACGGCGGAAAAACCCTTGGGTAGATAGCCAAGAAAATATACGTATATATGTATATTTCTTATAGATCTTGTAACAATTTTCCTCATCTTTTTAACAACTCCCAGGGAAAGATATTAGGTTATTTTCTAGTTTTAGGTATTGTAATAGTAATTATAAAAAATGTGACAAAGAACAACTAAAAAACGATGTAATATCAAAGTTACACATATAGGTCAAATGTAATATTGAAATACTGTTTTAGGCAAGTTTTACTAACATTTGAAGTTATTAAAAAAAACAGAAAATTAAGACACGTGTTCCCATTTGTTTACTAATATTATTAGTTGTTTAATAACAGAAATAGAATAAACTTCTACAATTTATTCTCTTCCGCCAAAAAATAATACCACATCATACACTTTTGAACGCCTATAGATAGGCAGCCAAATGTTCTCAAAAATTAAATGAACTCATTATTCCCTCAATATACTCATTATGTTTAACAAATAACTCAACATTATATTAACCATTTTAAAAATGTTGCAAGGTAATTTGTTATCAAATATTCCATAATATTTATTTAATTTACATACAAAACATAAATAATGTCCAAATTGAATAAGTTATCATTTATCGAATAAGCAGCGTACAATTTACTAAATTTCATACTCACTTGTTTCACGTAAAAAGTTTTTGAAATCTCTGCAGTATGCCAACACCTGCTGGACTCAATCCTGCTAATACAAACGATGGACACTCTGTGATTAAAAAAACAAATAATATTGAATGCTAATTGATGTGTAATTAGGTAAAATATAGTTACATCAAAATTTAAAATTTGCAAGAATAACTTATGCCCCTAGTTTTTTGAGTTTATATTATATAACGTATTTTTTATTGTTTTTAATTACTAACGTTAAATATATGGCATTTGTGTAAATATAATTAAATTAACTAGTTTTATTTCATAATTTCTTTATTAATGCCAATATCTTTGAATTTTTGATATTTTTAATTTATTCTGGTAATTTGTTATATTAACTTATACATTTATACAGTAAGGATTTTAATATACTTACCAAAACTGAAACCTCCATAGGTTATAAGCCATAATATTTAAAAATAAATTATTCATATGAGCCAAAACCATTTCCATTATTGAGCACGTAAATGTTGTATTAAAATAATATTGTAGCCATTGATATATTTGAAAATTATTCTAATAATTCATTCTAATAATTATTCTAATAATTGTACGTACATGTGATTGTCTCATTCTTATCGCAACATTATAAATTAATCTATTCTAATAATTATTAGTCTACATTAATTGATAAAATTGTATAATTACAGCCATCATTCGCCAGTTACAATTTTTGCAATATAAAATTATACAGTATACAATTAAAACCACATATTTTATATTTCAATTAATATTTAGGAAGTAACTTAAATATACTCTAGACATTATTTAAAATAATGGGTTTTCTACTAAAAACAGGAATGTCATTATTCCATATTATATAAAAGAAAAAAGAATAATCAACAAACATTAGAATTTGTACGAATCACCAACCAAGTGTTCATGGTCGGAAGCAAACCGCGGACGCTGCGGTTCGAGCTTGTTGGCTCTTATCAGCGCGATATATGCTAACGACAATGAACACCTGGTCAGTTCGGGGTTGTTGTTCTTGGTTGGTGATTTGTATTTGAATACTTCTTGATACAGTTTTTGTATTTAAAACGTGGACGAATTTTCATTTCAATTAGAATTTGTATTGGTGGAGGAACAGGTAATGATAGAAAAAATTCTATGATAACACAAAAAATATTCATAAATAATTTGTAGATAGTATTTAATAAGCGTTAGTAACACTTAGTAAGTATTATTTTAACATATTATATCTTGTAATGATGAGTAAGATAAGTAAACTAATAAAAATTCTTACAATAAAAATGACATTATTTAACATCATTTCTTCAATAATTTATCAAGTAATTAATTTCTTTTGTAATATTTATAGCTACACTTTAAAGCTAGTTTCTTTAGATGTAGTCGGTTTATAAAGTCTTCCATTGAAAATAACATAATCATTCCACATTAAATAAAAATTACAAGAGTGGTCTACACAAACTTTGACTAGCTTTGGCCCGCATCTTAATACTGCTCTTTTTTTTGCATATATCCTCCTAAATAAATATAATATATAAATATTGATTTTTATATGTTTTTCACTATGCACATTAACAACAATTTATTTTATGAAGGATTTTAGTGTAGAAACATTAAACATTATTTGCAAAACATTTAAGGCACAATTGACATATAATAATTTACCACGTTCAGTGTAAGCCAAGTTTACAAAGTTTTACGTTAAACATATCTGTAGTAGATATACCAAAATTTAATTAAAATGGGTATATTATATTATGGTACTTGTGTGCATCTTATTGTCGTAACACTAATTGCTGGCAATGTACGCCATCTTTGTTCGATCAATTATTGCGTTTGGTTTAGTAGTCAACGAGATCATTGACCCCGTATGAGGTCATTGACCCCACAAAAAATCATAAAATGTAGTAACATATATTTTATATGTTTGCATATTTTAGAGACTATTGGCATATACATTTATAATAAATATATGAGTAGTAAATAAAGTTTATAGCTTTGGTAAAAGTTATATAATATTTCAACATGCGTATAAACTCTGTAAGCATAGCCTATAAAATAGGCTTGCAACATTATAATAGGTTAAGAAAATAGATCATATTTAGTTAATTAGACTTTTAACCCTGAAGAGGATTGACAAGTTTACCTAGGAAAATAATTTCTGTTACTTTTATTGTGGAGTCATTCAATATGTAGAATATGAAAGGATGTTCAGCGCGGAAAATGTTTTTCTTGATCTTTCTTCCAATGCTTTTTACGGTTTCGGGACTAGCTGATAAAATATATACATATCAAATACATACACTTCCTTTATAAATTAAACATATTTAAAATAATTAAAATAAAATTTAAAATAATCAGATACACAGATACAATGTCAACTTAACTCATGTTCAAAATTGAAATAAATATTTCATATTTATAACATAAAACTCCAATCTACAAATAACAATTAATCGCAAAAAGTTTATGTAAAAGCATGACATAAGAACGGTTTGTAATTGTGAGAAGTAGGTTAATATGAAGTAAAAAGTTTACAAAATTATAACATTTTTTTTAAATGGTTTAAAATTAATAGTTTTCACGTAAAATTTTACTCCATTTTCATTAGAATGATAGTCATTTAGATAATAGTAAAAATGTATTTCTTCTGTATCAACTAAAAGAAAACCGATCAAACAAGGTAAATAAATAAGAAATGAATACCTACAGAGTGACAAGTTTGCCACAAAATAGCATTTGTTTTATACCATCTTCAGATTCGTGAATTAAGTAGAACATAAACGGATGCTCAGCGCGAAATAGCACTATTTTTATTTCCTTTTGTTTTCCTTTACATTTCATACGAAATTCTATACCTAATAAAGAGAAGAAAACAAAATCAAACTATAATTTTTGATAAATTCAAGATGTTTCAAAAAACGTGGTAACAATTTGACTATTGTTTACATACTGTCATTTTGTGTTTTGTTGGCAAGAAACTAACTTAACTTAGCAATAAGAATATTCGTTTCTGAGACAAATTTAAAGCACATGAAACGGTTCACAATGTCAACAAGAAACGTTTTATATTCCCACAGACATGCATATACAGCAAAAAGAAGAGAAGTTTATATCTTCTACTTAAATTCCTACAGAAAGCTCTAATACGTACCCTCCGCGATCTCCGGACCTCATTACTTTTTATTCAATTATACTATTCAGTTTTCAACGCTCCTTCAAAAAAATCTAGAATTTCTCTCGCGAATGTATAATCAATAGAAATTGATCAACAAATCTTAGATAGAATTTTATGAAAACCGTAACCCTGCAAATTTTGCAAACATTTAAAATATGTCTGATTATTGCGAATAACTTTTAAACAATTCATTAGAAAATGTTAGACTAGGTTTCACTCGATTTGGCGATAATTAATTTGTTGTAATAAGAATAAATTTTAAGAAATATCAACGCACTCAAATACATAATTTAGGCGAGTTTGGCTAACGATAGCTCGTAAACTAGTTAGAGCTAGAAACCCAAATTTATAGAATACTATCTAAAAAATACAATGAAACATTATGTTTAGCTTGATGAGTGAAATTTTACCAATATATAGTATTTCTCGTTTTTCAAAGTATTAATACATTTTTTGAAACATCTTTTATAATAATATTACAGATTAAATCGATATAAAATACATTCAAATTTAAATTTTGATAATATAGATAAAAGTCATTACTGACTACACCAGAATAGTAGTGATAAGTAAAGATAATTTACAAAGTTACTCTATTAAAACAAACAAAAATTAATTTATTAAGCAAACGAAAAACAAACAGCCACAAAACCCAAACCTTGCAAACATACTCAACTGATATAACCGTAGTAACAAAATAACCAACAATTAAGAAAATGAGAAAAATTTGATTAAAAATTAACGAAAAACCTACCAGTTACAGCAGCAGCCTCAGCGCCCTCTTCATTCACTTCAATAAATGCTTTTTGTACAACTGTACTAATTTTCAGCTCTTTAGAACTCTCTATAAGTTCGGAAAAATCAGCACTATCGCCGAATGCTTCACCCAGACCAATCTAAAATACAACCAAGTGTTATCATTAAATTCCTGAATAAATACATTTATAAGTTCAAGTTACCTTAGATAGCGGACCAGTCAACCCAATGAAGGAGTCAATACGAAATTTCGGCAAATGCAATTCTACAAGCACATATTTCATACTCTGTATTAGTTTCTTCAAATCCACGTTGCCCATTTTTTTCTCAAGCTTCCCAAGCCCCGTTTTCGAGTGCGGTAGCACAATCACCATACTCAACGCCGGATTTTTGTAAGGTAATTGAATCACCTGCGCATCCAACCCGGAATCATCAACGTAAGCAAATTTTGTTGTTAAATGCATCATATCACAATCGACGGTATCCGTTTCGGTTATGTAGAACTGCTCACGAATGGTGAATTTCTTTTTAAATGGAGTTGCCCAATTGCCCTTAAAGTATACAGCGTTGACTAGAACCATGCTCGTGAGACTATCAAATTGCTCCTGATTCACCAATCTCGTTATCTTATACTTGGTGCGCATCGCCACCCAGTCGTTAATAGTTTGAGCAGCATCTGATTGCGTAAAGTCAATATTTTCGGCACCAGCGGCGAATTGTTTAGTTGCAATATCAACAAATTGCGACGCCATTTTATAGCCTTTCTTGATATAAATCTGATTGGCAATCTCCAGAATGACATCAGAAGCATTATTCAATTCGCTCATCACTGACTCGTAACCCAAAGCTGTTCTCTGCTTATCGGGTAGGTTTAGGACTTTTCTGAAGGCTTTCTCAGTGGTGGCTGAAGAACCTTGGTAGGCTAGGGATAAAATTGTGTGAAGACTTAATGGAGAGAATATCAAGTTCTCAGTGGGTGAGGCAATCTCAGGATAGAGCTGGTTCATCATCTTAGCATTACCAGCCATGACCAGTTTGGCGTTTTCATTCTCCATTTTTCTACTAAATACATTTAAATCAAAACAAAATCGACAAATATCCAAATTAATTTAAGCAACAAACAAGCAACGTACAAACAAAATACATTTAGTTTCATATGTACATTTAATCATATTATTTCCGCTCAACATCACACCGGTAAAATCATATTATCATAGACTTCTGATTGCCTTTTAATAGGCAACCAAATATTCTTAAAATATTAACCAATTTTGTTTGCTGTTAAGACGTTGCTGTTATTAATATTATAAAAGCAATTTTAAAGATGTTATAACATATTCCGTTACCAACTACTCAAATCAAAAAAAGCTATTTATATACATATTGCGCAATATTTTGTAACTAGTTACATCTTGCACAAAACAAACAAAACACAAATTGCGAAAATCAAAACTTAAAACTCACTTGTTTTCCATTAACCGTTTCATCATATAAAAACACCTGCTGCAAACAATCCTGCCAAATATTACGATGCACACTCTATGAACAGCAGCAAACGAATGTTGAGTGCTACTAGTCTGTAATAGCACTGTAGGAGTAGGAGGAGGCTATGGAATTTCGGATCAATAATCAAGATTTTTGGCATATTTTTCTATTCGTAGTTTTTGCACAAGTCGCGGCATTCTAAAAATGTTAATCATACTTCTTTGTTTTCTATATAGATATTATTGATATTAATAATTAGTAAAATGCGTGATTAGAAGCAATCTAATCAATCTAATGTGTTGCCTAGATTAGAGTTATGTTAAGAAAACCAAAATGTTTTAATTTATTAAAATTTAAATTGAAAACTAATACATAGATGAATGAGTATTTTATAGTTATCTATATTTGGTAATTCTTTCTTTTTTAAAACTTTCTTTGTTTTTAGAAGTTCATTTTTAAGAAATCAAAGTGGCAAAACATTACTCATTTTAAAACTGCCGTTCTTAGATTTAATTCACTTTTAGAACAATAGGGGTATTCACTCTCCGTGTTATTGGTGTTATAGATGTTATATCGGGAAAAAAGTGACAGACGTGTTATTCGGCTTTGAGGTGTGTTATAAGTTCGAGAAGTCAAAGCGAATCGAAGTCAGTCGAAATCGAATTGTCAAATGTTCGATGAAACGTCTAAGTCATGTTTGATTATATTTATTTTAATATAACTAATAATCATAAAAATAAAATTGCAGAAAAGAAAAACAAACAAAAATTAGATGAAAATAATGTGATTAAAAAATTGCAATAAGTTACTTCTAGAGGTAATATTAAATTCCATGAAGGTCACGTGGCGGCCATATTGTAGTCGGGCAAAAGTCACAGCATTTCCTTTGAAATAAGAAAATAATAGTCATATCCGTTCACATATAATACAATATTTGTTCATCTGCGAATAAAAAAAATTTCAATTATTCGAAAATTTTGAAAATTTGTTGCTTTTATAAATAATTGTTTTTCATAATATTTTACAACTTTCATGACATCTGCTGAGGCACTTATTAAGCCACCTTTATTTTTCATATTCAACAGAACAATCTTTTGTGTACCCATTTGTGCATCCATATGCACCACAAGACATAGGCATTGCAATTTTGTTATTAAAAATTAAAAAGCAGTAACAAAAACGAAAGGAAATGACGAAAACACACGTAGCGATACGTACTCACACAGACTCTTTGTCCGACTATAAAATGGCGGATCTTGGATACACTACACTAGCGCCAGTCGTCAATCCAGTGTTATGTATATATCCATTGGTTGATTGAAATCTCTACGATTCTCGACGATTCTCTCCGATTCTCCACAAATTGGTATTGATTTTTTTCTCCAAATGGAATACGTGCATTAACATCGAGTTTTCGTTGTCTTACATCCCACTCGTTAGGTTTGAACGCGGCTTTACAGACACTTTACAACACGGCTTTACAACACGGCTAACAGTCTCTAAAATTGTACTTTGTGTAATCTATACCGGGTTGTCAGCTTAAAAGTATACATTAGATCTTACAAAATGCTTTTTGTGAAGTAATCCTTTAAGAGTTAGCAACCAAACAGCGTACACAACTCTGCCAGGAAAAACTTTTGCTTTGCTCAGTGTTTTGTAGTTATTTGCTCCGCTGGTAGCATCAAACCCGCGTTGTTCACACAAATCTTTACCAAATAAAGTGAAAACCAAACATATTTATTACTGAATCAAATTAACTCTTAAAGTAACAAATTTAACCACAAATCACAACTCGCAGCACAAACAATTCGCAATATTTCAACAACCATCACTTAGAACACGTCAAATCTCACTCACGCTTCTTATCACGTCCAACAAAATCCCAGTAATTATCGAAATAGATCTTGAACGACAAGTACTCCTGCTTGTTAAGCACCACCAGCGTGGTCTGCGCGGCAGGATCCATAAACTTGTCGGTAACATTACCGTACTTGCAATAAACGCCATCACCGCATAGATCAATCATGTACTTGATGCGACGCACCACCTCACCCACATGCGACACCCACACGTTGAATATCTTATCAGCACTCAGATGCTGGACAAACAAGATCAGTTTAGTTTGGCCAGCATGGAGACAAGCCAGATAGTAATTGGACAGCACCAGATCGTTCCGTCTCACTGAGATGTCAATGTCGGGCTTGTACAACTTCACCATCGGCATTGAGTGCATCTTCTTTAAGTGCTCGAAGAGATGCACCTGATTGCCAACCAGCTGCTTACAGAAACAGCGATTGCCGAACTTGCAAGTTTTCTCGTGCTGCTTGATCGACGATAGCGTATCGTATTCCTTGCAGCCGAATGTGTGATAGGTGCATGGACATTTTGCACCTTGCAAAAAGTTTTCAATGCTCGTGGTTTGCGTGGTCATTTTCTTAGTGCATTTCTTGCAGGTGTGATTCCCAAACATTGTCACAAAGATTGATTTCTTAGTTGTAGACTTACAGGTGGTACATACCAGATTATAGAGCATTGGATGGGTTTTCTTAGAAGATACACGTTTCCTATGTGGATTCATCCTGATTAAATCTCAATTAAACGATGTCTCAAAATTGTAGAATTGTTTATAAAGTAATCGAATATTGTAAAAATGGAATGAGAGATGTATTTTAGTTGGATTATGAAACGATACTGCGTTTGCAATTTACAATAGATGTGTTGGTAGTTAGGTTGGGTTAAAACAAAATCTATAACAGGACAGCTTGATGTGTATAATATGTTGAATTTCATGGCTTTTTTGACTTTGATTTATTAAAAAAATTATATAATCAAGTTTTGTATTCTTGTTGTGTTGTTATTTTTATAGTTTCCAAATTATTTTAATTGCAACAGTTAAGTATAAAAACGCAATTTCTCGCTTCAAGTTTTAGACAATTTCTAAATTGTTTTCCTCTTTAGTACCAAAATTTAAAAAGAATTTTAAATAATTTTAGCAAATGTAATTTTTTTTCTATGGCGTGTTTTCGACCGTTTTTAAATTGTGCTTTACTTTGGAACATTAACGATGAAATTTAAAAACTTGAAATTTTTAAATAATGTTATCAAATGCGGCATCTCATTTTAACTTAGAAACTTCTTACAAAGGAAGTTTAATTATTATAATTAAACAAAGACACGTTATTTTAGCAATGTGTTTTTTACAATTTCTAAATTGTAATCTAATTTGAAACGTTCTAGCGCATAAACTAAAATAGATCACAAATTATAAAGGATTTCATCAAATGTAGCATCACTTTTATATTCAGAAATAAGTTGTAAAATTATTTTAGTTCCAATAGTTAAGCATAAAAACGCTATTTCCTGAAACGTGATTTGATTACAAATGACATTATATATTAGTTGGTCACATAGAAAAAGCAAACTTTGAAGAGTTCTGTGACTAAATCTAGCTAAGTTAGAATTAATGCTTATATACCATTGTATTTATTATCTAAAATACTATCATTTTAATTTATTAGATTTAATATTTTTGTAATTGGATTCATGCGTGTTTGAATTTTACATCCTAAATTTTACTTGTTTACCACTACCCCTGGCGCAACAATGTGTAATCAATATTTAAAAAATATAAACAATTTAACTATCTATCTATCTAATGTACATTATTTCAAAAAGATTCGATAAATCTAGTTACTATAATAGGATTTTCAAAAAAGAAAGAAACAAATTTATCAATTTTTTACATTTCCGCAATTTGCAAAAAATTGGGTTATTTACAAAAACTTAAAAACCAGATTTGAAATAAACAAAAAATCAATCAGTTACAATACTATTTATTCGAAAACAGTAAATAATTATGAAAATGTTGCCCAGATATACTAGTTACACAAACTTACACAAAGTAATGATGACATGCTCTCATGATACATGAGGTAACCTAAGTATGAACTCATATTTTAATTACAAAACAAAAAACTATAGAAATAAAGAAACAATAAATATATAGAGACAAATTCAGTTCATAGTATTAATATATTTGCAAATTGGTTCATCAACACACGTGTGTGCAAAAATAGATTGCGTTAATCACTTGCAAAGACACACACACATCATAATACTGTCGGCAGCCAATATCATCAAAAAGAGTTTGTGGTGATCGTAAAGTGATCCATCGTGTATGTGTCACATATAAGTACACTCGGTTGTATAATACAAAAGTCGTTCGGGAGGTATATAAAACATTGTCTAAAATTTGTCGATGAAAAGCCGACCTAAAAAACGGGTTACTAAATACGCGTTACATTCGAAATGCAGCAGCCAACACCAAGCGTCACGTCGTCATTGAACAATTCGACGAGCGGTGGCTTAGCGCAGGCCAGCTGAACGCATCTCCAATAAGGCACTCTGCGTGATGATACCGTGACTGGGATTGTAGCTATTGTACGACATGTAGACATTACTGTTACTCTTTAGACGTCGCGGCGGCACGGCCTTATCCAGGTGATCGAGACTCGCCACGCGATTGCTGCATTTCTTCGAAATTTCCTGCTTCCACCCGTTCGAACTCTTACTCAGCTCTCTGGGCGGCAATTTTGGGTCGGATTTATTCGTATTGGCATTCCTCGGTCGATACACTTGTCTCAACTTTGGCTCTGACTGAGTCACATAGCTCTTGTGGCTCTTCAGCTGTTTATCAGTTTTGTAAACACCAGGACGAGCCTTGGGTTCCTTAAAATCAGGCTCCACTTTCACCAACTGCTTGGATGGTTTTACAGGTTTGAGTTTAGCAGTGGCCGAATTGGAAGTGGACATCATTTCGTAGAGTTTATTACGGTAATCGTCAACTGAGAGACGAATATCATCACTGAACGGTATCACAACATCGCTCTGCATGACAATCTCCTGCTGGGGATCGCGAAACTTTGACACATACGGATGCTTCAGCGCTTGGTCAGCAGTCAACCGACGATTGGGACTGAACACCAGCAGTTTGTTGATCAAATCGGCAGCATCCGTTGGCACCTCAGGTCCCAAAAGCGACCGGAACGACACTCTCGGCGCTGAACAAGCGTTCTTAATCATAGAAGCTCCAACGCCGGACACACAAATCGCACTAATGTCTTCCGTCGATGGGGTTGGTATGGTCGCCATGATGCGCTCAATTTGATTCACGGTACTGCTCCCTGGAAATATCGGTTTACCGGCTATCATCTCGCCGATGATGCAACCCAAACTCCACATGTCGATACCCTTTGTGTAATGGCGGTTAGCAATTAATATCTCCGGAGCGCGGTACCATCGCGTAGCCACATAGTCCGTCAGAGTCGGGTCAGTATCACTCGGACTACCTTCACCACATTGGGACATTGACCTCGCCAAACCGAAATCGGCAATCTTACACCTACAAAGCGTGTCCAGCAAAATATTGCTAGGCTTCTGATCGCGATGTATCACATTCCCTGAGTGGATATATTTGGTAGCCTTGAGCAGCTGATACATTATATACCGCTTGTGGACGTCCTTGAGGACATTCCCACGCTTAATCACATTATGCAGGTCTGTCTCCATGTACTCAAAACCTAAGTATATATCACGGTTGTTTAAAGCTCTACAAGAAAAAACTCACTATTAATTGAAATCGATCAATCGAGTAAATGTATGCCTATACCTGTGGATACTGTGTAATTTGATGATATTCGGGTGTGTTTTAAACGATTGCAGAATCATGATCTCCCTGAAGGTGCGCTGCGCGTCGGTCTGATTGCGGAACGCATCGAAGATCTTCTTCACTGCCACAATCTCCTTCGTCTTCTTGTCCACCGCCTTCCACACGATCCCATAGGCGCCCTTGCCAAGCCGCTTATGAATATCAAAGCGCTTCGTAATATGCTCGTCAATCTCGGACATTTTATCCTTCGACATGTTTGAACCACAATTTTGGGGGACTAGCACAAATGTTTAAATAATACGCATACACACAAAGTCGCGAGATGAGGAGATGTGTATATATGTACGCGTTGTGTCCGAAAGGCACTAGTAGAGATGCGGCATGTTTTCAACGTTTATGTGTGCACAAAATGCGTATGGTGTATAAATTATATAGAAAATGAGGATGAGGGTGTTGGAAAAAAATGGGTGTGTGGGTTAACTAACGTCAAAAATACACGAGCGATCACTCAACGCTGATGAGCTGATGAGCACACGCTTGATCCATATTTTGCGCGCGGTCGTTCGGTAAATAATTAGGCACGTGCGTGCGTTGCATTGTATCACTGCGTCGATAATCTCACTGCTGCTTAGTGGCACACACCGGGCACACTGGGCCTGTCTGGCACTGAAGATTTTCCTCTGTTGCCGCGGTAACCGCTGCGCTCAGCCGAGGGTTGAATCGAACTTAAGACAATCTATGCGCGCGACTTGATGATGCCATCGGTCCCGTCGCGTCCCATCACAGTGAATGTTAGATCATTAGAAATCAAATCAAATGCAAAACGTCATGCACGCGCACAGATATATTTATATTGTCATCTTGGAGGTGGAGGGTTGTGATCGGCGCGCGGTTTGTTTGTGTTGTCACGACGACACTATTTTACCCCACTGTTGCGTACCGGCGACATCTTTCTACCAATATATTTAAATATCATTTATTTGAAGCAAAAAATACCATAAATAAGCGTAAAAAGTGGTACCTTAAGTGTATAATATTTTTAGTTAAAATCCTACTATAAATTTAACTAAGTTTGTAATAATTTGCTGGAAAGTGGCGACAAGTACAAAGTTAGTAAATTAAGAAACATTGATATGTTTATTTGTGGTTGATTTAGTAATATAAATGTATAAATTTTGAGCATTTCGAATCAGCAAAATGGCGGAGATGGCGGATAAAAAGCGCGGTAATATAAGTTACTTAATTGACACCTAGATGGCGTAAAAAGTATATTTAGGAAAATTATATAAAAATTCAATATAACATTATTTAAAAGTTGGATTAATTAAACTTAAATAAAGATTTGTTAACCTACAAAGTTATTAATGTATGTTTGTTAAAAAGACATTTAGTTATAAACAAAGCAACAAATATCTCCTTTTTATAATAAAAGTTATTTTATAATAATATTATATTTCAACAATAATCAGTAAAGCACGCATTAATCTAAAATTATAATAAAAATAATTAGATTTAAAACAAGAATTTATTTTTAGTAATTTTGTTTACGTAAGAAATATATTTATGTCGTTTGTTTGGAGTATTGAACGAAAGTTGATTGACTGCAATGTTTTTATTGGTTTTGTTGATAAAAAGGTATGTGTTGAGAGCTGAAGACGTTTCTTTTGTCATCCAGTTAAGAACCAACTGTCTCTTGAGTGTAGTAAAATAAACATTTCTCAGTAGAACGTTGAGGGTTTGTCTTAAAAAAGTGCGTTATTATTGGTTAGAGGTTGTTAAGCTATTAATCACTACGAAAAAGAATAAAAATGTCTCCTTGAAATAAAAATATGTAAAACTGATTTATGTAGCATACATAACGTGACCAGACGTCCTTTTTTAGAGTTACGAGTTCCGGTGTCCCCGAACTGAACTCTGGGACGCAAAATTGTCCCTTTTTCTGAAACCGCGCGAAAATTTGAGTCGTGGAATTGAAGCTCTAAAAGAGTTTTGCGCCAAAACTGAAACTCGGCTATAGCAAAACTAGATGGCTTGCTCTTATATTAAAGCAAATTTGTTCCTCTGATAAATATAAATATTATTAAACGTTTCGGGCATATATATTTTTTAATTTGTAACTGACTTTTCCAGAATAAATAACTTTAAAAAAGTGTTTATTTATTATTGCCTACCTGTTAATTAACCTAAATAAATCAATGTCCCGTTTTGAGTCAAAAAATAAATGGTCACTTTAAGCATACATGACGGTAGTTCTTGGGGTTCGTACACGATCAGTTATAATGACATTACTATTAATGACATTACTTTCATTATCCTATATAATGTAATGCCAACTTTTAAACTCTGTATGATTATTAATGTATGGCCGTGTACATTATTAATGTCTTTCCAATAAAATAATGACATTATTACTTATCGTGTACGAACGCCAATATGTCATGTTTCGCGCGCGTGTCTGGCTGACTGCGCGAACAAATAAAGATTCACAAAAAACGCTGATGCTGTAGTTTCGGATAATCTGTGATCAGCGGATGCAGGAAGTAAGTTTTAAAACAGCCAGGCAACGTAGAACAATAATAAAGTAAAGTAAAACAGTATGAAGAAATCTAGAAGAATTTTAATAATATATAGGATTACATATTGTCAATGCTTGTTTACAATTATAAATAAAATATTTACAACAATTAATAAAATTTGTAAAAAAATAAATATTACTAAAATTTGTGGACACAATTCTATCAACAAAAATAACTTGATACAAAATAAGGTAATGTATTGAACGTAAGTTTTTAAATATACCGGGTGCTGATTCGACCGCTCAGTATAGTAATTTACATGTAAAATCACACTTAGGCAATTTCCTGCTCCCCTAATTGATTTATAGCAAAAATATAAAAGAACAAAGTTGTTTAGAATTAAAAATTCTAAATGATAGTTAAGTTTTTTAATCTCAAAATAGTAGAAGAATTGAATTAGTAAAGATTAAAACGAAGAACAATTGCCATTATATTAAAACAAAATGTTACGTTATCAATTAACTGTCAGTTTTGAAGTTTTGTAAAATTACACATTTGATGTTCAAATGCTCTTTTTAATAAATTAATAATGTCTTAACTTTCAAAACGTGACAGTTATTTTAACTCATTTTTTAAACTTTTCTTTACAAGTTAATAAACATTGTACTTCATACAAACCTTCTTTTCATAATTACAAACACAACAAAACAAATATAATCTAATTTAGGGCAACCGTTCTCCAGTGATACTCTCCTAAACGTTTTTAAAAATTGATATTTTTATGTAAATTACAAAAGAAAATTTGTAAAAAAAACTAGCAATTTCCACAACTTCCAAAATCAAACCTAGATGGCACAAACAACCTCTTTCCATCTGAAACCCATTAAAATATAGTAATACACGTAGCAGAATTTTATTATCTTATCAATAACTAAAAATATTCTGAGTCATTTTCAAACTTTCAAAGTTCCTCTAGAATACGACGTAATTTAGTTTACTGATTACGAGCTATGTAGCACATCACACACACGAATAATCAGGCAAACAATCAAATAGTTGAGACATTTCCAATACAATTATATTTAAGCTACTTTTTAAGCTTAAAGTGGTTTCAAATACTGTTTTAGATATGAATGTGACTGAAACAATTTCAACGGAACAATTGCAAAAATGCACAGAACTTACAGCATTAAACTCAGAAACAAATACAAATATAAATATATTTCCCGAAATAGAAAAACAAGATAAAAACAGTAATATTTTTATTAAACAAGTAAGTA
>JAODGA020007702.1:0-14495 GCA_027574885.2 Drusilla canaliculata | reverse complement strand
TTCAATTAATAGTTCCATATTCGACATTAATTGACCACCAATTGATTATTCAATATTCCTTTGATTGTCAATGGCAGCTTGGCTGCAGTGAATCAAAGCGAATGAATATGATGGTGGATAGGCGGGTAAACACTTGTATATTCATCATAGTCCTACAGGCTAGCTCTCATTGTTATACACAGTAATGTTCTGATAAAACCAAGATCACATAAAATAAGAAAAATAAACATGTTAATTAAGCCCAATAAGAAGATAACAACAGCAGGAATTAGCAGGAATTTAAGATTGAACTCTTCAGAAAAGTGATGTAAAATGACATATATTAGGAAGCGAGTGGAACGAGCTCTTCTTATTCTATCATGTTGTTTCTGTCCGTTTGTCTGTCTGTCCTTTTCATGATTGCAGACGAACGGGTTGACCATTCCACATGCGGGATTTTTGTTAGCATTGTCATGTAATTCTGCAGCTACCGCTTTATATTTGGTGAACCTAGGATGTTTAGGGGCTGAGATACACCACCTAAACCGCGGCGGGACGGTTGAAATACTTGGTTTGGAACTCCACGTTATTTCAGGCTCGCTCCTTTCTTGGATACTTATGTACTTGTTATAGAATTAAGAGGTTGAAACACTTTGTTTTAAAAATAGCAAAAATATTTTATATTCAAATAAACATCAAATATTAAGATTTTATGTTTTCTATGTCTTCCTCTAATAATTTTTCTTAAATAAACAAAATAAGGAATTATCCCAAACTCTACATATAGTCCAGTCAACGTAGACCAATTTCCTATGTTGACCTTCCACAAATTAGTAGTGAGCTGAAATATTTTTGGTAGGTATTGAGAGGTATGCTGAACCTAAAAGACCAAAGTTATAAACGATAAAGATTTCGTAAAAATGTTATAGAAACTAATTTCTAGAGAATAAAATTCTAGATAATAAAGTCCGCGATGGCATATATTCATCCGCTTTCTTTTGCCCACAATTTACAATCTATAAATGAATAAAATTTTATCACGTTATTTTATTTGACCATGATGTTTGCACAGCCGTAAAGTCAAACGCAATCACTTGTACAGGGTTGCAATAGAAGCTAAAATGGTAAACAAATAAATATTTTAAAAATAAATATATAACGTTAAAGCTATTTTCAAACAAACGTAATTTATATACGACAATAACACTGATTGGCTGCAATTATATTTAGGAATTTACCGATACCAATATCGCCATCGTTATATCGGCTATATCGGCCTTCTTGGCAAATACAGGTATCGGCCTTCTTGGTCAATATAGGTATCGGCCAATATGTAAACAGGATATCGGCCTATATCGGTATCGGCCTAAAAAATGGAAATTGCATAATAATGCAATTCCAAACATAGCAAAAACAAAACATAAACAAACACCATAGAAACACAGGAAGTAAAATTGAAGAAGGACGTAATTTTAGTGCGAGGTTTGCACTAAAATTACAATCACACCACCAAACTCATTAGTCATTACTGAGATCAAAAGCACAGCTCAGTTGACGATGGCTTCCGGCCAAAACATGTTCATACAAAATAAAACTGAATCTTTACACGTAAACATAAACCACAATAAATTACTGCGCTAATTCATAGTTAAATAACAAAACTAATTAGTATTGCAGTTGCTAAAGAAATGAAAACAGAAAATTTTAATTACATAATGACAAAAAATTTCATCATAATAAAAAAGCAGCTGATTGAGCGCTGTTAGCGATTGCACGGAGAAGGCAATCACATTCATATAACAAATAGTGTTGCTATGAACTCATATCGTAAAGATTGAACAATATTGTCAGATTTCCGTGTATGTAAAGTTTCACATTAAGACTACTTTTGCATGTAGTCGAGGAAAAAATATATTATTGCAACTATGTACATCAATAGAAAAATGTACCCACCAAGTCAAAGAATCTTCGTATTATTTCTAAATTCTTATATAATTCAATCTCATCATCAATTTTATTCATAAAATCATTAGTACTTTTCTTATATGAGACTGATTTATTTGTCGTCATACCCGTAAGTTTATCAAAAGTATTCCAAAATAAACTATAAGAAATTGAGCCAGGGACATTTTCCTGAATCTGTTTGTGAATTGTCGCTCTTTTCAAATTCTCCAAAATAATCTTCCAACAAGTCATTATTTGATGATTTCTTTATGGTTAATGCGTGTAACGGTAACTGTTTATCAATATTAATCACTTTTACTTTATTTATACAGTATAAAATGTATGACAAAATTTAATAGCCGATCGGTATCGGCCGATATTGGCTTTAAGTATATCGGTTTCAGCCGATATCGGTATCGGCCTTAAAAAGTCATATCGGTCGATCACTAGTTATATCTGCAACTAGAAAATACATTTCTTTATTCAAAATTATTTATAGAAATATAAATATCTATAAAAATAACATCTTCCGACATTTAAATTTATATTAACTTCTTGCTTAGTTTTTTATTTGTTTTAACCAGGTTTCAAAAACTCAAACTCTGTTAATAATACGACCCTGTTGACGCAATAGCATGTTGACAGCGCAGCACTAACCGATGACAAGGAGTACCAGTTGGCTCGGAGGCCTCGGAGCTGACGCCGTTTCGACGATGAGCCAATTCGACTTTATGATGATTCGGCGACAGCCGACTCGGCTTACGCCAACTCGGCTTTGCGCCGTTTTGGCTTTGAATTCTAGCTACCTTAACCTAACCCTCTTACGTTTATTTACATTTCTGTTTGAAAGATCGACATGCTTGATTGAAATATTGTCTTTTAATTCTATATAACCTAACCTAAGCTTACTTAACCTAATCTATTCTATATAACCTAACCTAACCTAACCTAACCTAATCTAATCTAAAGGTTAATCTAATCTAAAGGTTAGATTAGATTATCTAACCTAACCTAGCCGTTAGGTAACCGTTAGCCGGCTAGTCACATTTTCTTCTTCAATTTGATTCAATTAATAGTTCCACGTTTGACATTAATGGACCACAAATTGATTATTCCTTTGATTGTTAATAGCAGCTTGGCTGCAGTGAATCAAAGTGAATGAATATGATAGTGGAATGTAGGCGGGTAAACACTTGTATATTCATCTTAGTCCTACAGGCTAGTTCACATTGTTTACTACTAGTTAAATTAAGTAAACGTTATTGCATTGTTTATTGACTAGTTTAGTACTTCACTTTGGGGCGAGGTATGCAAAACGTAATTTTAATAGACTGAACTTTGTCTATTGTCTATCAAAAAATGTATTGCAATATTTCTAATTGCTCTTCGTTTTACGCAAATTCAAAACGTGTTTTATAAGCATGTTAAGTAAAAATTAGTACTTTACGCAACAAGCCAGGAAAGGATTTGCACTAGCAACGTGTGTTTGGAGTACGTGCAAAGCAAGTACTATAAATCACGGAGCAAAGTGCAAATGTATATAGATACGCACATAATTTGAATAAAAAATCACCATTTTAAAAGCTGTTGTTGACATTTCGTTATAACTGTTAGCCGTCGTTTGATGTTTTAAGGTTATATTTGCATGTCCGCTAATTGGTTTTTTTCTGCGTGTTGTTTATTTGTATTTGAATAAAAGCGTCAAAGTCCCAACTAGCAACTTATGTACGCAGCAAAAATTTTGTGTGAATCATAGAGATGAAGTGTAGAAGGAAAATACATACTTAAGAGAAAGATACAAACATAGTACACTTCATTATAATGATATATTTGAATTATTTTATGGTGTAATTCACGTACCTCAATTTGTAGTCATGTTATATAAATTGCATAACATTATTAAAAAGATGTAAATTTTCAATTTCTGAGTTTGATTTCTAATATAGTCAAAGAACCACACAAACTGCTAGTCTTGGATAGAAAATGCACAATAAAAAAGAAACAAATTATTAACTTTATAACACATTTGGCAAATTATAACAAAAAATGAATCTTTGTACTTGCTTTATTTGCAATAAAGTTCCGTATATTCATAATGTGTTTCTGCAAAGGTAATATTATTATAATATGTTTATGTGATTCTAATAATATTACTAATCTGAACTATTTAAACTATATGAGTTAATAACGTCAATTATTTTTTAGAAATGTTAGTTTAGTTACTAATGTGCTCATGCGCAGTATATTCGTGTTGACGGAGAAATGATTTGGCTGGAACCGTCCCCAACAATACATTTATATGAAAACGCTCCATATAGCAATATAATATAAATTGTGTGAATGCACGCATTCTATAACAAGCAATACCAATTCGTGAAGAATCGTCGGCAATCGAGGAGATTTCAACCAATCACAACGCTGTAATTCTTATTCGCACTAGTTTTGAGAAAGCTTTTATTCTGCTTTGCTTTTACTTCACTTTCAGACAAGTTATGCACAAAATTTTATTATTTACTTTAAATGTTTTTATTTTAGTTTGTTTCTATGCAGTAAATGTTTTGTTATTACAATGGCTATACTTCAACTCCAATCTATCAAAATCTGAAAAATAACCGGCAAAACCCGTTAAAATTGAAATAGAGTAGTAGCTCCAATTTAAAAAGCGGGACAACATTACTTGACAAGAATTGATCCAAGAAGAACATCCTTTTCACCTGGTTACTTTTTTAAAAATATTATTTTATTTTCAAAATCAATATAAACTGTTTATAAAAACAATTAAAACAGTTTGAAAAGCCCTTTTTTAAAATAAAGTAAATTAAAAAAAAATTAAGTTTCCTTTTTACAATATCAAAAAATGTATAACTCGACATAACATAACAATACATAACATAATAATTTGAAATAAATCAGAATTAAACGTAGATATAAACTGCAAGCAACTTATTTAAATTATTTTGTTCTATTTAGAACAAAAAATGAAAACAGTATAAATTTTAAAAAAATTATGACATCCATGCTTTTCCACAAGTAAACAATAAAGTGGTGAATTATTTAGGCTTAAATTATTTTGGTTGGAACCAGTATTTATATAAAAAATCGAGAAAAAATTGAACATTGTAGACTGATTTCTTATAATAAACGTCACCAGGAAAATATATCTTCAAGAACATTTAAGGATCCACACTTACTTGTTCATTGTTTCATCTAACCATATTTAAAGTAGAATATAATATTTTCATCCAAAATATATTACTTTACAATATAATAAACAGGTAATAAATTATAAATAATTTCTAGCTGTTATAATGTAGTTTTAGTACTTTTGCTCAAGACCATTTATACGCTACCATTTATATCACAATTGAATAAAACATACATAATTTAAGGGCTTCTCTATAGTCTAATGAATATTTCAGTAACTCTGAAAATGGACGAAAATAATATAGACGTGCAATTTATTTACGATTTTCTAAAGGTAAACAGTTTATAAATAATTAATTCTTAACACGTTAGTGGACAGCAAAAATCAAACGCCATAACAACGCATGCTAAAAATGAATGCTATAGCAATCAATAGCTATAGCAAATCTAAAAAAACGTTTTAAGATATACATTTAATATATTTATATAATAAATCTTTGTATTCATAATTTAACAATAATTCTATTTACAGGTACAGATGGGGGCACAGTTTTGGGTGCAATTGCCGGTTTTAGTGTATTGCTACTGGTCTTCCTATTGTACCTAAATAAGAAATGGATGTGGGGTGGTGTTGGTGCGATCAGCTGCTGTGATGAGAACTGCCCACCGGTAACCACCCGCACAGTGCTATCGCCTACAGTGCCTTTGAGCCAACTTCCTCATAGCATGCACAATGGCGGCGCTAAAGGTAGTTCCGGTGGTAGCAAAACAACAAGCAAACTAGGTATGCACACAATGATTATCCAAATCAATTGCTTCAATTTTAATCGGATTTGTTTCTTTGCTTAATTAAAAATTATAACCATAATCAACTTGAGTGCACTGGACGGAATTTGATTAACTCTCCCTTAGAACCCAAACGAGTGGTTGATGTTCATAAAAAATTAACTTGACGTCCGATTCTTTATTGATTGGGTCTAGTCTATAATGTTATACCAAATGTCTTAAGAACATTAAAGCCGTGTATCTACTCAATTTCTATATGGATAACAATTATTTTGATATACTACGTATAGCCTTGTCAATGGAAACATGCTTCTACCTTCTTAATTATGCTGATGATAAAATAATAAGTATCAAATAGTTAATAACCTTCTACATTTGCAACACCCTAAGTTAAATACCTATCTGAAAAAGTGTACACGGTACATTCGGATATTGATTAGAAATTATTTACAACACATTGCGCTGGAAAGTTCGTCTAGAACGTATCAGAAGCATTCCCACTTTCTACCGTGTCTCTAGTTTAACGTCAACTCATCGAGTAAGAATATCAATCGCTCAATACCGTTTAGAAACACACATAAAACAGAGATATTTTCCTACGTATACAGCATTTATATTATCAATGCTCGCATAGTATTCAGCGTTGGCAATTAATTTCAAGTGCTGTTAAACTTGCAAATACGTGCTTGTAATACAGTATCTGCAGTCACGCACCCTTCTTTTGCGTTTGCTTTGACAGCTTTAATGTTTTATGGCCCATACTTTGCTCCAAGTAAGTGTTAATAAATTGCAATTAAAGATGTATTTGTTTGGAATGTTATTGTTTTGTGGGTAATGGACATTACTATTATGAAAGATACTCTCATGTCATTTATATGCTAAACTGGCTCATATTACAGTTAAAGAATATTCGTTTGATGGCGGCGATTCAAGCAGCGAATCGGAAATGGGTGGCCCACGAAATACCTATCAAATACAGTCCGGTGCTACTGGTCCTTATTATCCACCTCGGCCGGTACATGACTTGATATCTCTAGTGGAAAAGGGACGCGTAGGCGTCAGTAGTAATAGTTCTTGCTGTAGTTCTACAACCAGCTCTGTCGGGGAACGCCATGGAGTGCCCGCCTCGAAGATCACGAGTGCACAAGTCAATGCGATTCAATTAC
Organism: Drusilla canaliculata; assembly: GCA_027574885.2. NCBI lineage: Eukaryota > Metazoa > Arthropoda > Insecta > Coleoptera > Staphylinidae > Drusilla > Drusilla canaliculata. The sequence continues at coordinate 7,476 of JAODGA020007702.1, read as the reverse complement.
AGAGGTACATCTTAGATAAACTTTTGCTATACAAACCTAATAATTTTGTGAAAATTCTATGTGCGAGTTGGCTGTCTTTGGTGAATGCATTTGTAAATGTAATTTCAGAACACCAACTGGTCCACTGCGAGAAACAAAAATTGACAATCAAGACCTTCACCGAATAGAGAACGCTCCAGTCAACTTAGACCAAACTTCTGATATAAACAGTAATAGAGACGTAAGTGATTTTACCATTTTATCGGCTTAGTATGATAAAATCAATTTATTGACAGCAGTGTATCGTGGTCATGAATACGGAAGGTGAAGGCAGCGAGCTAGTGTCATGTATCGGCTCTGAACCTGAAGCACAGCTACTCACTAAATATGGTAGTCTGGAAATCGCACTTCTGTATGACGCACCCATGCGTAAGATGACTGTGCACGTGCTACAAGCGCGTGATATACCTAGCCGGGACCGCGGTCAACCCACACATACGCAGGTATGAATATATGGCTCTAATTGTATAATAATATTAATATTACGAAAGAAGTTACAAATTATTAAGATTCTGAATACGTTAAATTGATAATTTCTAAATGATTGCCAATACAACATTGAATTTACTATTGAAATCAAGAGTAAATTACATGAAACGCTATATTTTGTTATATTTATATGGCTATATTCGTAGTAATTGAAAGATGCATGATATAATTGTCTAATAGCTTTGTTAGCTATGAAACAATGGGTTTGCATAACTATTTTGTTGAATATAAAAAAATTTACTGGAACAAAATTGTTTAAAATTCTTGAATAAAAGTTGTAAAACTTTATACGATTATAGGTGCGGTTGATTCTTTTGCCCAGCAAGAAACAGAAGCACAAAACAAAAATTCGCTCAGGGGATAATCCGCAGTACATGGAAAGTTTTCTGCTACATCGCGTTAATCCAGGTATGACATTCCGTTTGGTTTGCGATGGCTTTTTTGACAATATTGTTAAATAGAAAAAAATGGCGTTTGCTTGTTTTAGAGGATGTAAATTCAATGGGATTGCGTCTCCGGTTATATGGCTGCGAACGTATGAAGCGAGAACGTCTCATAGGTGAAGCTATCGTCAGTTTTGCCAATATTAATTTGGAATTAGAAAACAATTTTTGGCTGAATTTAGAGCCCCGCGCTAACATGACAGTGAGTATAAAATAATGAGCAAAAATAAAAGACTACTTTTGTAGCCAATATCTTCTTTGTAAATGATTTGATTGGTTGTAGTTAAACAGTGGCTGCACTGCAGAAATGATGAGTCTGGCGAGATCAGATAGCACTGGATCAACACATTCAATGCAACATGGTGGTGTACCAGAACTTCTTCTGGGATTGTGCTATAACGCTACTACGGGACGGCTTAGCGTGGAAGTAGTAAAAGGGTCACATTTCAGGTAATAATACTGCAGATATATAAAATTTCAATTTTTAAATTTATTTTGAACTTAAATATATTTCAATTATAATTTTAGAAATTTAGCATTAAATCGTGCTCCTGATACGTACGTAAAACTGCATCTAGTCAGTAGCACTGGACAAGAGTTGGCACAAAGTAAAACTACTGTTAGGCGAGGACAACCCAATCCTTTGTTTAAGGAGACTTTTGTGTTTCAAGTAAGTATTTACTTATACACGTTTTAGACAAATTGCCAAAACACCCTAATATTTGAAGCCAAGTAAACACTAGAGTTGGTTTTATAATTTATTTGACAAAAAAATGTATCACCATTTTGTAAATTTTAGGTGGCTCTTTTCCAATTGGCGGACGTGACGCTAATGGTATCTATATATAATCGACGTGGTGTGACCAAGAAGAAGGAAATGGTTGGATGGTTTAGTCTTGGCTTAAACTCGAGTGGTGCCGAAGAGTTAGCCCACTGGATGGATATGAAGGAGTTCCAACAGGAGCAAATCTGTCGGTGGCATGTTCTGGTGCGTTCATAGCCCACCCGCTTAACATATCATTTACTTGCATCAAATAAGTGCCGCGATTTCTTCGTGCTGAATGATGACTGGATTATTGAAACCAACGAAGGTGAGTGCGATACGTCGACGCATTAAATACCAGAAACCCACCAATTAAGATTACTCTTGCTATATCTTATAACAGACTTACCACCTACTGCGAAAACCAAAAATATGCAAACATGCGCCTGTTGAAGACTGAAAACAGAATGTTGATATATAATTCAGATTTAAACCAAATATAACGTTTTAAAGGTAATTTCGAAACACATGTTTGCATTGACGTGCATGATTGGTTATAATAAATAACGCGAAATCCCGATAATAAAGTAATATATTGGTTTGATTAAACGTTTGGAAAAAGTTATAAAAAATAATACAACGGAGAGTAACGGGATACTAACATTTGCCTTATTAATTGTATATTTTATCTAGTATATATTTCCAAAGAGACGTTATTAGGTAACTAATCTTTGTTAACGCAAAACATTGAAAATAAGTAACACTACTTCTTGAACGAATAAAGCAGACGACAAAAAAGCACAATTGTGAAATTTAAACGTCTTTACATCTTTAGTTGTGATTTTTATTTTAATGAAGACCTGCATTCCTGTATTGTTTTAATCTCACACATTATATAATGGCACACATAATACTATTTTTCAATTAATAACAAAAGAAAGACATTTTCAATTAATAAGCATATTGCATTATAATAAAGCACAGATTTTCAAGTCAAAGAAAACCCCAACTTTCTCAATTTTAGAATAATCTTTAAAAATCAGAAATCTATATTATTATAAGTTTGCACATGTTAATTTATATTAAACTACCAATAAAAATATTAAAGCCAAGCAAAGAAGAATAATGTACCAAGCACAAATTATATGTAAGCTAAATAATTCTCATACTAATACCACTCATAAGCAGAGATAATTAACTTTTGGAAAATTCATGTAATACATTTACTAAATAAGTTAGACAGAATTATTGAACAGCAGCGGAATACTAAAATGCATTATACACGTCCTTCTGTGCTACCCAAATCTAGTCATGAATTTCTTGAAACGTAAATCTACTATAATTCAATATTTTCGTATGTTGACATACTACTGAGCAAAAAACGAGCTTTTATAATACATAACTATGAATATTCTCTAATTTTAAGAGTTGTAAGATTATCAAATATTGCATTAATCAATTTGCGACTGATCGTTTTCCGCAGAATAATTATGTTACACTTCAAAGTTTTTAAATCTAAAATGTAATCCAATACTTAATCATAACGAAACCAAATTTGAATTTAAAAGGCACTTTAAAAGGGCAAAACATACACAAGCTCCTAACTTATTAAACATAATATTTATTAAATAGACAACAAATAAAATATAAGTAATTTGTTGTCTCCCACATTAAAAAATTATACAACATATAAACATTGGAGATGTGGACTCAATTGATACTTGATACATTTTTATGACAATTTTGATGAATTGCTAATAAAACAATTAAGATAAATGATACTATTTGTCAGCGTTCGGCAAGGCGTGTATCCATTTAACGGATGACGACATTACTGCTACTGACGTTGAAACCCATACAATTAAATAATAATGTAAGATTGTTAATAATATAAGATTTATAAGAAACCAGCTTTTGAGCAAGGCAGTTCGAAAATCGATCATAATAAGACCGTAAATACAAATTTTGGTAGTTATTATTGTATACGTATAAATGTATACGCATACATTCAAATAATAATTTTATACAATTAACCTTAGCTTGAGTTTTCGCATTTATTCATACAACGGTCTTATTAATTTTGTCGGGCGATTTTCGGACGCCGAACAAACGCTATCACATGCAAAGGCATGAATTGTTTTAAATTAAGTAATCAATATACAAAATAATTTCAACAACTAAATAATTGAGAGTCCGCATGTTTCTGAAGTATGTGGCATTTCACCTGAAATGTATAATAAAACTATTGCCCTCCAAAGCATTTATTTTCTTCAACATCTAAAGTCAAAGGTTACTAAATTGTCGTTTAACTAACTATTGTTCTATGAAATAATTCTATTTAGGAGTATGTATTTATTCTGACATGCATAACACCTGATGAATATATGAATATATAATGTCAATTTTATGTGTTCAGAAACATGTATGAATAAAGAGTTGTGCAATGCTCGTTTACGATTTATTAAGGATACTTAATGAAAAAACGCCTAAGTTTGTATTAAAGCAGCATATTAATGGATTATGAAAAGTTTGGTAAACAACAATGTATGTTGGGCAGAAAATTTATGACAGATAAGAATATATGATTAAGAAAAGGTAGTGATGTTTAAAATTGAAACAAAAATGTTAAAAACTTTGAGAGAGAAATTACTACAAACAAATTATGTTAATTGTGACAACTCTGTAAATGATTATATTGTCAGAACATGGGTACGTTAAATAGTTATTTTATTATTGTCAAACAGTTGTTAAATAATTTTTTTTTTTCATAAATAATCATAAAAATCCTTTATTATAATTTTGTTGTATATTTCTTTGTATAAGTCATGATGTATAGATACTTAAGACATAAAGCATTGAATTGCAGGAACGAAATATATAACTTTGCTTATATTTCATGAAAATTGTGGTTTAATATATAATATTGATAAAAATGGGCAAGTGGGTAAAAAATAGTAACCGACGACACATTTACAGAAAGGCAGAAAAAATAACAAATTGGACTGTGAACGAATGTCGTAAGTGATGTTATCGGATGATATAAGTAATTTTATTAATACTTATAAATTTATTTAACAAATTATATATTTGATATACCATAAAATATCTTTTTATCGGTGTCTTATATAATTGCCAGTTAGATGTCATTTTTCAATTTTGAAATACTGATTGCACAAGTATTTTTACATAAATATATTTAAATGTTAGTAATAATTTAAATTTAAATTATTCAGTATACTCAAAATATGATTATAAATTTAATGTATATTGAGATGTAAAATTGAAAAATTATGTAGGACTATAATAATATTTTGACAATTGGACAAATTTTAATGTAACATCATCAATATTGAGTGTGCTATTGTAATACAGAATTTCTTGCAAATTTCAACTTAACATGCTGCATATAAATTAAATATAATAACATATTCCAAACTCCGTTTACCCATAATATGTGAATATAAATGATTAAATGAAGATATACATGTAACCTAGAAGAAAGATGAAAAACATTATGATATTGATATTTGTGGAGTGTGTGGACTTTTTGTACCTACTATTTTATATCTGCATTTGACAGTATTATATAATTGTACTTACAAATATAAAGTCGTACAAAGGATTGTGGAAGGTTTTAAGAAATATGCAATTTCTATTATATCTTTTTCGACACGCTGAGAACCAATCCATTATCAATAAATTGTATATGTTTCTTTGTATCCATATTTCGCAAAACTAAATTATAATTTGCACTACTGTTTAGAACAACTTTTTAATAAGAAACTATAAATTGTATTCCATATGTTTTGTACTAATAAATGAAGAAATAAATTCATTTATTACGTCATTCAGAAAAATGTGTTTGTATTATTTGACCTTTCATTACAGGTTTTGTAGTTCAGTAGCAGCAAAACTGAAACAAGAGAGTTTTAGATCATACTTCAAATTCTCAAAAACTGACTGAAATAGTGAAGTAATATGTATTTTTAAATTTAATAAATTATTATTATTTTTATATAATTACAAAAATACGAATTTATGCTGCTTTTAAGCCATTAAGTTATTAGGAATATTAAAGATAATAATTTGTCAACTTGGCACATTGATACCGCAAAGGACTGTGTCATAGATATGTTCAATTATAGATATAAAAAATACAAACCATTGGGAACTAAACCAACCCTATTTCAGACTGATATTGTAAACCAAATATGCCTGAGCAGGATATACACTCGTACAATGCCAAGCGCGTTCGTCATCCAGTACTTCATCTTCCCGACATCGTTACATCCATAAATACATTAAACACTGCCTAGTTTTTCACGTAAGTTTTTTTGACAAGCTATAAAAAGTATATTATAAAATTCTGTATACTGCATAAACATTCAAACAATTTTTCCCCAAATGTCTATCCCTATTCATTGTCCATGACTCACTTCCATGCATTACTTTTATAGATTTTATAGATATTACTTTATTGCTTATTATATTTCTTCTTTCTTCTAGAGATAAAGCAAACAAATGCTAGATAGGCAGCATTTGTAACTTACAAACAATGTTAAGGACAGCGTACGACAAGCTCATGCAAATCCATAGAACCGAACAAATCTGTAATTTGTAACTTAACAGAATACCAAGCTTGTTCCCTGAAATGTTCTAAACATTCCAAAATTCCACTTAACAATTTTTCAAATATAAATTAATAGAACTTAAAAAAAGAACAATACAAAACCTTTTACACCTATTACAATTTATGACTATATAGTAGAAAACTACTATTACAAAATAACTTTGACAAGTTAACTAATACAAAAATAATTTTAAAACTTTTTCAAAGTTTCTATATGTAAAAAATTTATATAATAGTAAGCATTGTGATTGGGTTCCACATGTACATAATTATGAAAGGCATATTAGATTTAAAATCTCTATCTCCTTCTCTGCACATTTTTGGACGTCAAGTTGTAATTAATAAGGATTAGAAATATTAAAAATATGTATATCAACGCTAACGGCAACAATAATAAAAGATATATGTAATTTTTTCTTTATCTTTAATCTTATACTATTTGTCCTGGCAAATTTCGTACCGCCAATAATTAATTTGAATAGAAATCTGAAGAAGTGATTAATAATGTTGGTTTTAAGAGTTTGAATTTCAGATTAGTTTAAGATGCTCGGATGACGCTTGTGTGAGGACGCCACGAGTAGGCGCCTAAGCGTCCCCTAGCTACACGAAGGGTAGAAGACACTGAGCATAGTCGCTGAGCATACTTACTTACTTACTAAGCTTGGCTTCAGTACTAGTGATTGCTTACGACGGTTTTCATCAATATAACGACAGTTTATATATAGTGCACGTGTGTCGTGCTCGTTTAGGAACGCGCGAGGGGAAGTCGGAGCGGTAAGCGCCAAATATATAAGTATATTATATTTGGTAAGCGCGTTCTTCAATGTAAACTTCAAAATTTCAAAAATTCATAATTTTTTTTTCTACATAGATGAAAAAAATTGATTTTTGCGGGAAAAATCAGCAATTAATTCCTTCTGAAAAGCCTAAAAGTTTCATGCTTGGGAAATTTTTGACTTAAAATAAAGTTGTCGAAAAGTAATGGAAATGCGCATAATACCGCTTCTATTTCAAAGCTATAGAGCATGGGAGTGTGTATGGCGCAATGCGTAATAACAGTATATAGATTCGTTTTTATTGCATATATCGTCGTTTCAAAGCCTGAAAACGCT
>JAODGA020007693.1:0-10317 GCA_027574885.2 Drusilla canaliculata | reverse complement strand
CCATATCCTCACTGAAACAGTCGCTAAATCAATGTAAAAAACAACAATTCAACATTGTCAAACTTTCACTTACACAGAATTGAGACGCTGCAAGCGATGTCGCGTAGCCACAGTCTTCTCAGAGTTACCAGAATTCGCACAATTCGTAGATGTCGCTGCGGTTGTAGCTGTAGCTCTGGAAGTGCCAGCGCCATCAGCGTTCTCAGCTGATGATGTCCCGGTTGCTGTCGGCGCAGTGGTCGACGCAGTGCTGGTGCCGGCCATGACGTCGTTGACGGACTTGGCGTTGTAGTTGCCGTTCATCAGGTTGCTCAGCAGCGTGTCCTGCGTGCTGGCATTCAGAAAAATGTCATCGGCAGCACGCGCGCCCACCGTCGAAGGTAACTCATCGTCGTCCTGCAGTTCAGAGTCGGAGAGCAGTTCCTCGACAATGTCGCGATTCTGTACGATTGCAACACACATTAAACAATGCAGACATACCGTAACGACATGTTTGTCGTTACGTCGTTGAATGGGAAAGCAAAGAAAATAATTACTAAGTAAACTTTTTCGAAAAATTTAAGAGTCTCTCCCTGTAGGTTACGTAAACTAGACGTTTGGCCGGAGTAGACCACGTAGTAGGGACGGGGCCATAGATTAAACTAAACTTACTGTTTTTGTGTTAAATTTGGTTTGGCAATTACAAGAAAGAATAAGAAACAAAACTAGAAAAAAAAAGAACAAGCAAAAGAAGAGAAGAAAAACAACTTACAAAATCTGGTGATTGAATAAACGGCGTCTCTTTAGAATTCGTTGATAAATTAACCTGAACGGCTTCATTCAATAAATCATCCTGCAGGAACTCGGTTGTCTCCAATTCATGAATGATAGGTCCATCTGAAGCATCCGATTTCACCGACTCTGGTTTTGTTACAGGTTTCGTTTTCTTTGGTGGTGGTTTCTCATCAATCATCAATGGATAGTGCCGCTTCTGACCAAGTCCACCCATTCGTGATGACGGTTGCACGAGCGTTACCAAAAATTGAATCAACTAAAACAAACACACACATGTTTAGTATACATAATTGAAAACAAACAAAAAAAAAATCTAACAATATACTTATATTACCTTATTTACAATCTTCTGCTGCTGTAAATGTTTCTGCCGCAACAAAGCCAACTCTCTCCACAGCACAGCATTCTCCTGCTTCATTGAATTCAGCTGTGAATCAACTGACTGCTGCCTACCTTTAAGCTGTGTAACCTCACTGAGGAACTTACTCAGCTCCTCCCGATTCAACCCAGGCTGCTCAACTGTACTTGATGGGGTATTATTATCATTTTTATGATTTGCTGTCACTTTCCTTTTGATATTCTTCAAGAGTTCAGGTTTATCTCTTTGAAAACACTGATGAAAGAACTGTAATTCATCCTTGTCACTTTCAACACCTTCATAGGTTGAAATCTTGTGAAAACCATCTAAAAAAAACGTATAATTGCAAATAAATAACTGGCAAATTATGTGCAACTAGTTGTTTAAAGTGAGCAATAAGTAAAATAAACTTACACATATTCAACTGGCGTACAAAACTACTCATATTATTGTGCTTGTAGTATACTGGGAGCAATTCATACCAAAATTGTGCCTTGTTTTCAATCACAAATGTACTGCCGCTCTAAAAACACGATCAAGTACGTTAGAAATCAATTGACGACACCAGAATAAAGTGAATAAATATTTTGTATGACTGACCTGCCCCCAAGAAATCAGATGGTCCGTCATGGGATCGTTAACCATCTTCCAGAGCTTGCTGAGGAAAGCCGGTACGTTCAGGGTGTTCTCGCCGAGTGGCTGCATGTTTTCCACGTTGGTTTACTTCTGCAAGCGTGTGTTTGCACACTTTACACTTCGGGGTGCTGTCGAAGTGAAGAACCAGGATGTGACCATCTACAGACAATAACCTTGAGTGGTGGCGTGCGCACACGGTTTTACTGCGACTGGCCGTGTCCGTGAGTCCGTGTCTGTATGATGTAGGGATCTGTGTTCTGTATGTGGTGTTGTGGTGTCGCTGCTGTTGGTCGCTGCGAGGATAGACGACAAGTACGCAGCGACGTAATGACTGCGATGGTGAAATTTGAACGCAAACCCACTTCAAGCGTGCGACAGAGAGGCACAATGTGGAGACAACGTATTCGCAATGATCGCAATCTTATGACATCATCTCAAAGTCGAGCAGAAATCCAAGTAGTTTGTTTAGTAGAGCACCACTTGCAGCGTTCTTAACTAAGCTTGTTTTTAGCGCATTACTATGTTATGATAAGATTACAATTAAATGATTTGCAAAATTATGTTTCTACTAGTTTGGTTGCCTAGTTTATTAGTTTGTTTTTAATGTTGTATTATGACTTGTTTATTTGTTTTATAATTAACTATATCTTGTTTTTTTTTTGGTAAAACGTTGTTTTACATAAATTCACCTAAATTTTAGCAAAAACAAACAGTTGGCAATATCGTATTTGACAATTACTATTTCAGCAATTTCGGCACTGTTCAATTGAATATTTTGAGGTTATTATTTGCCTGTTTTTTTTTGCAAATTTGTTACATTTTGCATTAAAAATATATGACAAGTTATTAGAACTGTGTTGTTTAATGAATTTGTGTCTCGTTTTAAATAATGTTTCATTAAAATTTCACAATCGACAATACCAATTGCAACATTGTACCTGACATCAAATTCGCTAAAATTGGCTTTTTAAAACTGAAAAAAAAGTATGATAAAATGAAAATATGACTCAAAATAACAACTATAATTGTTTTGGCCTGCAATTAGCTCTCAAATGCCACCACAACTGCATCCTGCACTTATTTGTGGCCAACGAACGTCTCATATCACCTAAGTAAAGCCATCATTCTAATTTCTCAATTAATTTTATCATTTTGGCAACGCGCGCGTTGTTTGCCCTGATTTGGCTAGCGTGTTTGCAGCACTACTGATTGATAGCTAACGAAATGTTGTGATTGCGCAAATGCGTATCTCTAGCACGCGCAGCCGGCATCGGCAGCAGTGATGCACAGATCAGACACAGATGCACGCGCAAAGGTGAAGCCGAGCGAAACGCGGCGCGCACATGCAGTTATATTTCTGTCATTCGGCGTGCAGCGTCGCGACGCCGCAAACCCCGCAGACGCACACTGCACGCAAGCATGACAAGTCTCGAGCCTTTCATTAAGTCGATGCATTAAACAAGTGAAAATACCATCGATTTAGCCCCCCCCCCTGGAGGTAACCACAGAGTGTTTGTGATGACCCACGCCTAAGTATTATCGATTTATTTTCTAATTACAAACAAACAAACCAATATAAAAATAGATAGATAAACAGCTGCTTAACATAGCAACACAATAAGTTACACATTGAACAAAGTATAACAACAAAAACATGTTAAACTTAATCAAAACAGTGACCATCTCAACAACTACTAATGGACCATGTGTACTTGGCTGCCTGCAATGCATACATTACAATAACATGGCAACCAGTCTATTATCTCCAAAACGTGCTGTAAACTGTAGAATGGGTTGCCACTCCTATGTTACCTTACCTAGTCAAGCAAGAGTGGTCATAGCTGGCGCTGGCATCGTTGCAAACTCGCTAGCCTATCATCTCGCACAAAATGGCTGGCGTGACGTACTCGTACTGGAGCAGAACACAATCGGTTCTGGCTCCTCCCACTTTGGTTCCGGCACGCTGGGCCTTTTCAAACCCATCTCCCAGCGCAACATAATTCTATACTCAATCAAACTCTACCAGAGCCTACAGTCGCAGGGTTATGACATCGGAATGAAGCAATGCGGGAGTCTCAACCTTGCCCAGTCTAAAGATAGGCTGATCGCGCTACGCCGACGCATAGCGTACAATATTCCAACCGGATTGTACTGTGCGCGGCTGTCACCAAACGAGATCCGCGATCTTCATCCCTACATGAATGTCGAAGACCTCGAAGGCGGCGTCTATGTGCCTGACGATGCGGTCGTTGACCCGAGCGCTCTCTGTCGCGTATTGGCCGAGATCGCGCAATCATTGGGTGTGACGTATCGAGAAGGGGTCGCCGTCCAGCGAGTGCACACGAAGAACGATCGTGTGCACTCGGTGCTTACGGATTTCGGCGAAATACGCTGCGAGTACTTTGTCAACTGTGCGGGAATGTGGGCAAGGGAATTGGGGTTGGCGTGTGACGCACCGGTGAGAATACCAGCCTACCCTGCGGAGCATTACTACGCCACCACCGAAGGGCAACACGTCGAAGAGGAGACACTTCCGGTTGTCAGGGACTTTGACGCATCTTCGTACTGTAGAGATTTTGGTACCGGATATCTCTGTGGATGGTTCCCATCGGAAGCAAAGCCAGCCTTCGAGGAGTGTGCAACCATCCCGAGGGATTGGGAAGGCCACATTCAACATACCTGGAAAGACTTTGGTTAGTATCAAAATAGAAGAATTGCGAGCGGCTGTCTATATCGTTGCACTTCCAAAGATTCCAATTGGAAGAATATCACCAAGAGGTTCCCAATATTGGCGAATGCCCTTCCCAAGTTGGTCAACTCTCCGGATAATTTCACCCCGGATGGGAGATGGCTCCTTGGGGAAGCGCCAACGGTTAGCAATTACTTCGTCGCTTGTGGTATGAATGGTAATCCTCTACAGGTAGGTAGCGACTTCATGGCGTATAAAGAGCAATTAACATAAGCGTTAACACTGAGTAAAATACACAATTAGAGTGCTGGAGGAATAGGGAAGGCTGTAGCTGAGTGGATTATCGAAGGGCATCCAACACAAGATCTTCTACCGTTTAATATTCAGCGTTTTTTGGATATTCACAGCGGACGAAACTACTTGCAGCAGAGGATTAAGGAGGTTGTTGGGAGGTAACACTTAGAAATGATGTAACCGAATAGACACCAAAATGATTTACATTCTTTAGAAACTATTCAATTTTGTATCCACATCAATGCGAATACAAATATGCAAGAAACCTGCGCTGCAGTCCACTGTACAGCGTCCTGCAGACACGTGGCGCCGTCTTCGGCATCAAAATGGCGTACGAACGAGCGCTGTATTTCGACTCGACGTTCGACGAAGACGCCACCTTTGACGAACGCACCAACTTGCCGCAAATGCCCCCGGGTAGCTTCTACAAGCCATCCTTTTTCGAATTGATGCGCGAGGAGTACACCGCGTGTCGTGAAGGCGTTGGCATCATCGACATGTCATCATTTTCAAAAATTGAAATTAAGGTAACCTAACCAATAACAACTAACAACCCACCCCAACGAGTTGAGATGTTCTTTTCAGTCTGATAACTTAAACGAGATCATAACCTACCTTCAACGGCTGTGCACCAACGACATTGACATCCCAATCGGGGCGATCGTCCATACGGGGATGTTAAACCCGCAGGGTGGTTACGAAAACGACTGCATGCTGGTGCGTCAGGCCGACACCAAGTTCTTCATGGTCTCGCCGACCAGCCAGCAGACGAGGATCTTCGAATGGATGAAGAAGAATCGTCCGGCGGATGCGCCGATCGTGCTCAACGATCTCACATCGATGTATACGGTGATTAATGTCGTCGGGCCCAAAGCCAGTGAGCTGCTCAGCGAGCTGTCCAATAGCGATATGCAGGTGGCGCCATTTACGTGCAAGAAGGTTAACGTCGGCTATGCCAGCGACGTGATGCTGATGTCGTTTACGCACACTGGAGAACCTGGATACTGTCTGTATATTCCCTCCGAGTATGCTCTGCATGTTTACTATCGACTTATGAAGGTAAATTATTTTCAACTTATGGTAACCCTAGTTTTCGGTTAAACTGACGAAATTGCGCCCTAACGACAAATTTCATAAGATACCAAAATAATTTGCACATGGCACTGTTGGTAATTCTTCCTAACATGTGTGTGTGTGTTTCTTTTTTCTTAACCAGGTTGGCAATGACTACGGAATTCGCGATGTAGGCACCCTCACCCAGAGGTTCATGCGCATTGAACGCTTCATCCCGTTCTGGGCCGAAGAACTCACCAGCTTCGTAAGCCCCTATGAAGCTGGCAACAGTTACATCATCAAAATGGACAAGAAAGAGGAGTTCATCGGCAAGCGTATCTTGCAGAAGCAGAAGACGCAGGGTGTCCATAAGCAGCTCGTCTTCTTCCAACTCGACGGGATTGATCCCGATGTGGATATCTGGCCGTGGGGCGGGGAGCCCATCTATCGGAACGGCGATTTCGTCGGTACGCTCACGTCGGCCGGGTACGGCTTCAATTGCAACAAGCTGATCGGCCTAGGCTACATCCGGCGACCGCTGGGCTCGGAGGTGAAGACCGTCAATGCTGATTACGTGCTATCCAGGGATGCCAAATACGAAGTGGACATCGCGGGGATGCGATTTCCGATGAAGGCCTACATGCACTCGCCAATCGGCGAGAGTAATGCGCGCTTGCGCCGCAAATACCGCCCGACTGTTGTTCGCCGCGAGAGCGATATTACGTATTAGCTACCTTCTTCCACAATGAAACAGAAAGTGAGCAACATATAAGAAACAAAAAATCACAAAAGACTGATCATGATGACATTTCATGCGCAATTTACTTAAAGGTCACAAGGATGCAACAGACGTCGATGGCTGCGTGGCCGCCAAAGAAAAACAACCTTCAAGTCAGCAACACTGTTCCATATATATTGGTGATTATTAATAATAATAGGCAATAAGTACACACGTAAAACAGTAGTAAAGTTAAGTGAATCACAGCCAGTGTAACTCCCCTTTCAAGGAAACCGAGGCCTACGAAAAACAAACACGAGTCTCAGTAATAGGGTGTTGTGTGTGTGTATGTATGTATGAAACAACATTTGCAATAAAGCATGTTTCTGTATGAATCACTCTGTAAATGTGTTTCGCTGTAATCAGCCAAATGACTATTATTTAAGTTGTGTGTGTGTCTTTTCTTTCCCCAATCATACAGCATACAATTGGGAAACAAACCCAGCAAAGGGCTATTGGTAACTCAGGGAGGATGTGCCTTAGGCGCGCACCAAAATACTGTCATACATCATCAAATTGCACCCCACTGGGACGCGCTAGTAAAGTGGGTACCTAGAGCAAGTACCTAGATTTGCCGACCGCTGATAGCAGGTATTGACTGCAAACAAACAAGAAAAACAAGCGAACGCTGCGAAATTAAAACGGCCAACAATGCTATAGTTTGACTGCAAGTACAAGTCAGTCAAGTGAAGCAGGAATGTTGGACTTATGGCTAATTGTAAGAGAAATATAGTTACTCTCTGGGTGGTTGGGTGAATGTCAGTGGCACAGTGGTTAAATATTTATGTGTTTCTCTTTTTTTGTTGTTGTTGGTTTTTTACTTAAAATGTGTCGTAACTTACGCGTGCGGATGCTGTCGCCGTGATGGCGCCGCCGTTCTCGTGGTCGACGATGCACAAATCGGAATCGGAGTCGACGGCGTGGTGGTCGTGCGTGAGCTGCTCGGTGGTGGTGAGCAGGCGCGCCACGCTGTTGCAGCACACAGGCAGCGTCTCCAGCAGCGTCGGCCGCGAGTGCGTCAACAGCGGCTTCATGTAGTGAGTGTCAAACGACGTCCACCACCTGGCGAGACGCGCCTTTTCGTTGTTGTTGCCCGCAGAGGACGCGTGCGACGCCTGCGTGCTCTCGCCAAACGTGCCCGACCATTCAGCGGCACTGCCTGGCGTTAGACTTCCCTAAATCCACCAACAAAACACAATTACATCAATTATAGATATACACAATTTTGTTCATCTTTTCATGTGTGTTAAACTTACATTACGTTTGTTACGTGTTAGACTTTCAGTTTCCTCGTCGACACCGACTCTGAAAGTTTCGAGTTAGTTTCGTGCGACGGCGTAAGAATAAACAGTAGTTGTGGGGCACTCACGGAATTTGGAACCAGTGGAGAAGGTTGAGAGCAGCGCCCCCCTGGATAATCACCGTGATGATGACGATCAGCGACGTGGTGGTGAGCATCGCCTGGCGTATCTCGGACGCTGTATTACGAATAGCGAGCGCAAAGGACATTGCACCTCTCAGACCTGAAAAATTATATTCATATTCTTGAATTGATTCTGAGAGGTTAAAGAGACCTTTGCATCAAGAGAAACAAACCCCATAGAGGCTCACTAGAACATCAAACATAGGCGTATAATGTTCACAGTTAAAAAATACATTCAATGTTCAGAGAGAAAAAAAAAACAGCACGGTGTAAAGAATTGAGCCTATGCAATAACTCACCAGCAAAGAAAAGCATGTGTTGGAAATTCGATGGAATCTTTGGCTTCCTCCCAAGATTCAAGAGATACGAGAGCGGATAGATGTTCACGGCACGTCCAATCATCGCACAGCTCTAAATCTAAATTAAAGAAACATATACGCAATACAGTATCCAAACAGAAATGACCTTAAATAGCCTAAATATGAAAACAATAACAAAAAGGATACAAATCCAGCGAGAATCAACAGCACGTCAAAATGATGCCTGGGGAACGTGAACATCGAAACGCCAATGTACGAGAAGATGAAGTTCTCCGCGAGAAAGTTGAGCAGCTCAAACATCTGCTTCGTCCGAATGCGGCTGTCATCGGAGAGATTGTTGTACGTGTAGTGCGCCTGACACATGCCGCAAAAGAGTACCGCCACCACGCCGGTAAGGTCATTGACCTCGGCGATCAGGAAAGTCGAGTAGGACATCAGGACAAAGAGCGCCGACTCCAGCAGCGGAAAGTCGCGAATGCGCGTAAACTTCGTCAGCACCGCCGTGAGCATACCCATCGCGGCGCCAATCACCAGCGACAGCATGAAGATCCCGAAGAAGTCCATCACCGCCTTGAAGAACGCCACCGTCTCGAAGCCGCCCGTGCCGGATTGATACTTCTCGCCATAATTCTGTATAGACCTAAAATTTAATCAAATTATTTATTATCAATAACCAATTTTTT
The DNA here is from genome assembly GCA_027574885.2 of Drusilla canaliculata. Lineage (NCBI taxonomy): Eukaryota > Metazoa > Arthropoda > Insecta > Coleoptera > Staphylinidae > Drusilla > Drusilla canaliculata. Next base: position 1,309 of record JAODGA020007693.1, on the reverse strand, counting down.
CGAAATTGAAAGTTTCCTAGCAATTATGGTGTTTATATAATCATGCAAGGTTGTTATTATGAGGTTAATTTACCGCCAAAAGAGTTATTTGAGATTAGCCTAGTGCTACTCACCCGCTGAGAACAATCGACACGGCGTCGTTGAGCACGCTCTCGCCGAAGACGAGCGCGTAGAGGTTGACGTCGACGCGCAGATCGCTGAAGATCGCGAGCACGGTGAGCGGATCCGTCGACGAGATCAGCGCGCCAAAGTAGAGCGTGTCGAGGAAGGTGAAGCTGGCCGCCATGCGCGTCGGCAGCAGCTGCACGCAGCCGTACATCAGCGCGCCGACGACAAACGACGACATTGCCGTGCCGACGATGGCGTAGGTTAGTATCGCGCCCAGATTACGGAAAAAGTACTTCTAAAACAAGGGCGACCAAAAACCAATCATGCAATCTTACGTTAATTAACGTTCTGCACGTTAATTTACAGGTTAAACTAATACTACTCATCACACAAACAAACATTTCAATCCAACAACCACACAATGTAACTACTGAATAATTTACATTTAATAATTGTAGATGAACCCATTCCTGACTAAATTAAGAATGAATTAATAAAATAAAACCATTGAAAATTATTTCAATTGCTCTAGAAACCTGTCTTATTACCCTATTCAGCATCACTAGCCAGGAAAGTGTTAAAAAAAAGAAGTAAACGTAAATGAAACTCACTCGTTTCAAAGAATATCCAGCATGAAAGATAATCGGTGGTAGAATAATGTTGAAGAAGATCTCCGGGTCAAAGGTCGCTTTCATATCGATGACATTGTCGCGCACTTGTTTGATTTCGCCGCGAAAGTTATACTCATAGCTCCGGTTTTTCATGTAATGCAGGGTTAGAGCGTCCGGCGGTAGGCTGCTGTTGTATTTGTTATCAGCGGGTATGACAGACATACGTAGGACAGGATCAGAACTTCCTGTGTATCTTATTATGGCACCAACAATCAATCCTGTACAAAGCAAACCACAATATTAACATGCTAACAAGTATAACATAGAAGTAAATTAAGCTCAAATTAGTTTACTTAAAAGAAGAGATTTGCCTACTTCAACAAACAGTTCAGAGGCAAAAAACAAAAGGTGCTACTAGGTTGCCATGCAACAAACAACTAATACTGTTTTTTTACATCTTTTGTTAATAACGCGAGAACTTGTAGAGATGATCATGTTTTAGCTAAAGAAAACCCCCCTTGTCCACAGAACTAGACATCGTTTTATGTGCAGCTAGTTTGAGGGGCGCAAAACAGCCAAATACTTGAACA
>JAODGA020007364.1:0-10063 GCA_027574885.2 Drusilla canaliculata | reverse complement strand
GGCAGATTTCTTGTGACACCGAAGCCTATTCAGTGGGCGGTCTCTTTTTATTAGTATGTCGTTATTAGGTTTTTTGTGTCTTTATACAAAGGACTATTTTTTTATATGGTGTACATTTTTTGTCATATATTATTATCTTGTATGGTATAGCCGTAAAACTTAATTTCTTGGGTCTTGTATTTGCAAATTTCTAAAATTGTCAAATTTTGGAGGGCTCTAACACGGTAACAAAATATATTAAAATTGTTTAGTATAGCTCATTGAGTGCACACACTCTTCTATTTTTAATATCCGTATATAAATAATTGGTATCTTATATAATTTAGCCGAAAAATTTAATTTTCTAACTCATATTTTTAGAAATTTGTAAAATTGTTGAACTTTGAAGAGCTGTTGCGCTCTAGCAAAAAAATTAAAAAATATTTAATATACATCATTAGATGCGCAAACATTTATACTTTTAATATTCGTATATAAATAATTGCTACCTTATGAAATTTAGCTGTAAAACTTAATTTTCCATGTAGTGTTTTTAATAATTTTGAAAGTTGCACAACTTTGAGGTGCTGTAGCGCCGTAACAGAAAATGTTACAGATATCTAATATACATCATCAAACGCGCAAACTCTTCTACTTCTAGCACTAAAAAAGAAATAACTTCTATATTATACAGTTTAGCTAGAATATTGAATTTTCCAAGTCGTGTTATTAATAGTTTTTGAAATTGTCTAACTTTAAGGGACTGTAGCGTCCTAGCCTAAATTGCTGCAGAAGCCTAATATATATCATCTGATGCATCAACTCTTCTACTTTTATATTTGAAATGGAAATTAATATTATCTTTTATGGTTTAACCGGAAAATGAAAATTTCCACATCATGTTTTCTAAAATTGTCAAAATTACTTATCTTTGAAGGGCTGTAACACTTTAACCCTATTGATTACAAATAATGTATATAACTCTCAAAATGCTCTGGCTCTTCTTCTATTAGTTGCAATAGAGAAAATAACTGTATCTTTAACAGTTACTATGAAACATAATTTTTTATAGAGCGTGTTTTTAGCTATAAAGTCAATTTTTACACATTTTTGCTTATAGTTTTGGTAAACTATTTGAAAACAACTGTATAAAAAATATAAACAAATATAAATTAAAAAAATTATTTAATAATTTAAATTGTTTGAATAATATTTTTGGCTGATATATTTATAATTTCTATCTTATATCGAGTATGTAGTTTTTTAAATCGTATTTTTGCTAATGTGTATAATTGTTGAAATTTGAAGAGCTTTTGCGCCCTAATAAAACATTTCAAAAATATCTAGTATACATCATTAGATACGCAAACATTTATACTTTTAATACCCGGATATAAATAATTGCTACCTTATAAAGTTTAGCTGTAAAACTTAATTTTCCAAGTAGTGTTTTTAATAATTTTGAAAATTGCACAACTTTAAGGTGCTGTAGCGCCGTAACAGAAAATGTTACAGATGTCTAATATACATTATCAAACGCGCAAACTCTTCTTTTCTTTTTCTATGTCATCCTTTCTTTATATTTCCTGCTAGATATTTCTCATGTTTCTTAAGTATTATTAGTTTCCTTTATTATTTGGCAGATTTCTTGTGACACCGAAGCCTATTCAGTGGGCGGTCTCTTTTTATTAGTATGTCGTTATTAGGTTTTTTGTGTCTTTATACAAAGGACTATTTTTTTTATTTGGTGTACTTTTCTTTGTCATATGTATTGTATAATCTTTTAGAAATATAATTCTAGATTGCCAAAAATTATATATTTGGTCAAATAAAATCTTGTTTACATAATCATTAGAAACTTTACTGCGTCTCTTCTGAAACATAATTAATCAATTATAAATTTTTCCAATTTACAATTTCTTCAATTAGTGTCTGAAACGCTGTCCCCTGTTTGCTTGCAATTAAACATTTCAAATTAAGACATTATCAAGCCGTAGAGGTGCAAATGAATTATCTCTCCACGTCGCCATCGCCGCAGCCGTCGCTTCCTTGCGAAGACCGAAAATAAACAGCAATTGCCCGACGAAGCCTTTCCAATTACTCTCTCACTTCTTTTCCGTAATATGGAGCACTAATGACGTCTGTTGTCCGCGTAAACAAGTGTTCGTTTCGCAAATAAAATCATTTTACGAAAAGTTAGAAAATATAATATCTGCTAAAATATTTAAATTTGCATTTAATTAATTTGTATCATACTTAAATAAAGATATAAATTGCCAACTATATTTATGCTGCACGCGTAATCTCAAAACAAAAACTTAAAAACATTCTTGTCACGTTTATAAGAGTAAAAGAACTGAAAAGTAAAGTTTAATCGTTAAAAGAACTAGAAAGCAAAAAAGTTTGATTTATGTGAGTAGTTTTGTAAACTTTGCAAAGTGTCGTTTTCCCTTTTTTATCATTTGAATTGGTGACAGGAAACTTAAATTACATTCGATTTTATTGCAAGTGCTTTTTTGTTAATTTTGGAGGGAATATCCGTGAAATTGTAAACTTTCCAAAAATAAAGTAAAGTAAATCAAGAAGAAACTTACCATGGAGGAATTCAAATTGACGATCATGAAATTGATACGCAAATAAAGAGCGTTTCTGATTGGAATACTTTCCGATCGGCGGATATTTGCTACCAAACCTTTTCTAACAAGCTGTACTTAAGCAAAGTAATTTGAAACCAGATGAAAGGAGTGCTTAGAAAATGAAACTATTTAAGTTATAATGGGGAATCATCTAAGAATAATGTAGTACATGTAATATATTTTGCAACTTGTTATTCATGTATCAACTAACAAAAACATATTAACTATGATCAGAGATTGGTTTCTACTAACTAATTTTAATCTTATATAAAGTGTAAAAGTTGTATAATATACATCAACATATGCATCAAGTCTTGTACTTTCAATATAAAAAAAGAAAACATTTTTATCTTGTATAGTTTAGCCGTAAAACTTAATTTTTTGAGTTGCATATTTCTAAAATTGTCAAATTTTGGAGAGCTCTAACACGGCAACGAAAAATATTAAAATTGTTTAGTAAAGTTCATTAGATGCGCACACTCTTCTATTTTTAATATTCGTATATAAATAATAGCTATCTTATATAATTTAGCCAAGATATTAAATTTTCTAACTCATATTTTTAGAAATTTGTAAAATTGTTCAATTTTGAAGAGCTGTTGCGCTCTAGCAAAAAAATTTAAAAATATTTAGTATACATCATTAAATGCCCAAACATTTATACTTTTAATATCCGAATATAAATAATAGCTACCTTACAAAGTTTACCTGTAAGACTTAATTTTCCAAGTAGTGTTTTTGTTAGTTTTGAAAATTGCACAACTTTGAGGAGCTGTAGCGCCGTAACAAAAAATGTGACAGATGTCTGATATACATCATCAAACGCGCAAATTTTTTTGCTTTTACCACCAAAAAAGAAATAACTTCTATCTTATACAATTCAGCTAGAATATTGAATTTTCCTAGTCGTATTTTCATTAGTTTTGAAAATTGTCAAAATTTGAAAGACTGTAGCGCCTTAGTGAATAGTGCTGCAGAAGTCTAATATATATCATCAGATGCATCAACTCTTCTACTTTTATAATCAAAAAAGAAATCAATAATATCTTTTATGGTTTACCCGGAAAATTCCACATCAGGTTTTCAAAAATTGTCTAAATTACTCATTTTTGAAAGGCTGTAGCACCCTAACCTTATTGATTACAGATAATGTATATAACTTTCAAGATACTCTAGCTCTCCTTCTATCAGTTGCAATAGAGAAAATAACTGTATCTCTAACAGTTACTAAGAAAATAATTTTTTTGTGGAGTGTGTATTTAGCTATAAAGTAAATTTTTACACATTTTTGTTTATAATTTTGGTAAACTATTTTAAAATAACTGTATAAAAAATATAAACAAATATAAATTTAAAAAACATTATTTAATAATTTAAATTATGTAAATAATTTTTGGCTGGTATATTTATAATTTCTATCTTATATGGAATACGTAGTTTTTTAAATCGTATTTTTGCTAATATGTAAAATTGTTGAATTTTGAAAGGCTGTTGCGCCCTAATAAAAAAAATTCAAAAATATCTAGTATACATCATTAGATGCGCAAACTCTTCTACTTTTAATATCTGGATTAAAATAATTGGTATCTTATATAGTTTAGCTGTAAATCTTAATTTTTCAAGTATTGCTTTTGATAATTTTACAAATTACACAACTTTGATAGCATCTAATTGTCTAACGGAAAATGCTACAGATATTTAATATACATTTATAAGATGCACCAACTCTTGTACTTTTATAATCAAAAAAGAAAACAATAATATCTCTTATGGTTTAGCCGAAAAATTGAATTTTCCATGTCACGTTTTTAAAAATTTAAAAATTACTCATATTTGAAAGACTCTAGCACCCTAATCCTATCGATAACAACAAATTTATATAGTTCAAAAGATGCCCTTACTCTTCTTTTATACGTTGCAAAATAGAAAATAAGTTTATCTTTTATAATTAGTAAGAAAACTTGTTTTTTGTGGAGCGTGTTTTTGCCAATATTTGACAAATTTTACATTTTTTTGTATGTTGTCTTTGTTTAGTCAGTATATTTTACTTTTTAAATTAAAAAAAGTTAAGAAATAATCATCTGGAAACATATTGAATTCAACATTTAAAACCCCAGAGAGAACACTACGTTCCACCATCCAGCAATTGAATAAAATTCTTCAGGTAGAAAATTGCGTTAAAAATGTGCGTGTCGACAGAGCCAACGCACCCCCTCGAGAGGCAGGATGTCCTCCGCAGCTCGTCACCTCTGCCACAAACTGCCGTCGCCGCCGCCGTCATCGCCGCCGCCACCGGGTATTAGAATGCCACACATCCCCCTTAAAACTTTACGACGCACGCCGTTATATCGACGAATTTCTTCGCAATCGTAAAACTTTTATATCGCGCGCATGAGTCGCATAAAGATGTCGTGCTTGGGACTTGTACACGCTCTTGCACTACACATATCTGCCGGTTTATTATTTCAATTAGTCGCTGTCTTGGGAGGATCGCATACGGCTAGACTTATTACGATCTTCTGTGGCGGCGGTTTCATGTACATACGCATTTTAGTATTCATTTTTTCTACTCAACTTGTATTGGCTAGCTTTGCGCATTTTGTGCATGCACTCCAATTTGATGTTTTGTTTCCATCTGCCATTTCGATAATTGACGATCGTACATTTCATCATCGGGTGCCGTGCGAGTTTCATTCTGCGCTTGCTTTTTTCATATTTTTTTCACGCTTTTTGCACACATGTTTGTGTCTATATGGGTAGCGCCAAATGTCGATCATTAAATCACATTGCTGAATGCAACAAGCACACTCAGTCGATTTTTGTTTTCTCCCCTTCGGCAGTGTGTTGCCGTTTCATGTCCGCAGTCATGTAGAAAATCCGATCTCAATTTGTTTGAAACGCTGCAAACGTATACGTGAATTTATTCAGATAAATACAAACATTTTCCTTTCATTCTTTGCAGTGAGCAGAAGTTTATATATGTTATTTTTTATATAAAAATGACTTTCTGATGTTTCTTTTATAAAGTAAATATTTTTAAGTGCATATCTTGTAATATATAGAGTAATTTAGAATTAGACATAAATTAGAACTAATTTATAAAGTGATTTTTATGTCGGTGATAGTTGTACGTCTTCAGTGGAAAAACTTCGTTGAAAGAGTGGTGTTTCAGCAACTATACAACTCTACAAATTTAACGTAAACGATTGTATTAAAAAGAACGGAGATAAATGAACGTTTTTCCATTGAAGACGAAGCAATAATTGCTTTGAAACTAGTCTAAAAAATAAGAAAAATAAATAATAGTAAAAGTACGATTTCAATCATTATAATTTATAAAAGTTTAAATGGGACAAGTTATGGAAAACTACGTCCCGTCTTATATATTTAAATATTTTGTTTTCCCTATTAAATGTCTACTAACTAGTAATCAATCAATTAAAAATATAGAAACAATCTAGGAAAATTTTCTGCCTAAAGTCTACCAACTTTTTGCTGAAAATTTTCTTTAGTCAACTTTGAGTGTAAATATCTCTGAAACTATTTTTATCTAAAAACTCAAATTTCTAGGAGATGTGTGTTAATTATCTGACAATATATTCTAGAAGTTTTAATTAAAGTTACATGTTGGTTTTCCAGATATCTGTAAAAGTTGAAATTCTCACATACTCTTGAAGTTTGTATGTGTGAGTTGGAATTATACTAACACATACAAACTTCAAGAGTATGTGATTGTCTAGATCTATTTTAAATCTAATTTGATTATGCAATATTTGATTATATATGTTATTCACAAGTAAAAATAAAATTTTTACGTGTTTTTGTTATTCTACTAGTTTCAGGATAAATGACTTTGAGTTACAGCATTTTTATTTCAGAAGCCGCAAATTAAATTTGCTTCCACTTTTCTAAATAAGCACTATAACTTCAAGAGATTCCAAGGAATGTAAATTATAGTCTGGCATATAAACTATATTAAATTTTATTATTTAATATAATATTAAAAATGCTAATATATGCTGGCAAAGGTCAACTATTTTTAATATAGAGTTGAATCTTGTTTAACGAACATCTCATAAAACGAGTAATTCATATAAGAAGCAATAATAAATATATAAAATTAATTGTTTAACATATGAATTTTTGCATTACGAGTGACGTAATTAAAAGAATGTCCATGGTGCAATGGAACTGTTTGCACAACAATCTTTTTACTCCCTACAGTAAAAAAATGATGTTTCTTTAATAAGACAGTTGCTATGCGTGCTACAAATGTTTTCAATGATAATGCGGTGTCACAATTTTATCAAATATTGAAATTCGGCAAAAGCAAATGTCTCTTGATAGCTTTCTTGTTATAAGAAATTAGGTATGTCACTAAGAAGAGATTACAATGAATCAGCGTCGTAACTACTTTGCTAGGGGCCAGAGTGCAAACCAATGTACTAGTTAACCTTTTTTTGGAAACAATTTCTTACTAAAAACTCACATTTTAAAAAAATGTGTATTAAATTATCCGTTGTTTTCTTTGGTGCCGTGTCGTTGTTTTTACCTAAGCTAACCCAACATGTTAGTTACTTTTGAGTTTAAATTTCTCGGAAACTATTTCTTACTAAAAGATAAAATGCGTGTTAACTATCTGAAAACAAATTCTAAAAGTTTCAAACAAAATTATAGGTTGGTTTTCCTGCTGCCGTGTTGTTGTTCTCACCCAAGTTAACCTAACGTGTTAGTCAACTTTGAGTGTACATTTCTCGGAAACAATTTCTTACTAAAAACTCCATTTTTTAAAAGATATGTGTTAACTATCTGAGAACATATTCTGAAAGTTGCAAACCAAATTATCGGTTGGTTTTCCTGCTGCCGTGTAGTTGTTCTCACCTAATCTAACCCAACATGCTAGTCAACTTGGAATCTAAATTTCTCGGAAACTATTCCTTACTATAAGCTCAAACTTAAAAAAAATGCGTGGTAACTATCGGAGAACATGTTCTGAACGTTTCAAACAAAGCTATCAGCTGATTTTTCTCCTGCCGTGTCGTTGTTCTTACCTAATCTCACCCAACATCATAGTCAACTATGAATCTAAATTTTTCAAAATCTATCTCTTACTAAAAACTCAAATTGTTACAAATTTATGTTAACTATCTGAGTACATATTCTGAAACTTTCAAACAAAATTATCGGTTGGTTTTCATGCTGCCGCGTTATTGTTTTCTCCTAATTTAACCCAACATGCTTGTCAACTTTGAGTGTAAATTTCTCGGAAACTATTTTTTACAAAAACTCAATTATTTTTTAAATGTGTGTTTCAAGCAATATTGTCGGTTGGTTTTCTTAATGCCGCATCGTTGTTTTTACCTAACCTAACCTAACCTAAGTGAATTACGCTTATTAACAATTCATATGTATATTTTTTTAAATAAATATTACATAACAATTTAACAAGTATATTTTAAAAGTTTCAAACTATAAGTATTTTTTGGCACGAAAAACATTTTATTTTACATCAATTTACAAAATATAAATTGTTTCGTTTAACAAGTGTTTCATGTTACAAGTAAAACTACACAACAAATTATCCTCATTATACGAGGTCCTACTGTTCATTATTTTATGAAATTTCAATTTACTTATTATTTAAAATAGATTTTATTATTAAGTTACATTAAGTAATTATGTTTCTATTTTTAAATATGTATTAGTAGTGTTACTCAAAAACGCTAGAAATATCATAATAACTTCCTCTTAAGCCTTTTCATTTCCCGATAATCTGAATGTCAAAGGTAAAGCTTCTTTGTGGTATTTTGTGGCGATATCAGCACAATTAATGAGGTACTTTGTTGCATGCATGCGTTGTTTGAGTACATTAGCATATGCGTCCCACATCCGGGATCTTATTCCGCAGATTCCATGCCACACAAATGCCACTATCACTAAGCGTCTAAGTTCCACTAAGCCCACGAACAAGCGCTATGCACGACGATATCTGATTAATGAGTATCATATTAGGCGGCTTTTTATTATGCCCGCCTCGTCGACTTGCGGCATTTCATCGGGCTCAATTTCATGAATTATAATAGAGTCTCCTTTCGCTATAATTAACTGGTATCAAATTATTCAGACATTTACAAAAAAAAGCAGTCAGTCATAAAATGGAGTAAATCTTATTGTAAATTCTGATTGTTAGCAGATAATATCATTGAATGTAAATGTTGTTTACATTCGGGACGTTAACGATCTGGTTAAATTCGTTTTTTATTTTATTGCAGGCAGCCTCAGCATCTTCGTAACGAGATTTGCGCGTTGTTTAGCATTGTCCGGAAAACAGCACACATCTCAGTCGTTTGTCGTTCAATGTTTGGTAAAAGGCCGGGAAAAAAAGAGGGAAACACGTCGTACGCATTTTCCACACCGGCGGCACCCAATTTCGGCACGACGCAAACCTAAATATCGTTTTACACTTGACTCACTATACAATTCATGAATAAATTCACTCTCAATGCGCTCAGATGGGGCAAGTTTGGCTGGAATAGATTATGTGCCTGTTTTCCGTCCGATTGGAAAAGAACCGATGCCGCCGAAGGCAAAATAAGCTTCGATTTTCATGTGTCACGTAGTTAATTGAGATATTGCGTAGATTTCGACTTTCGCCGTGGGGTGCGTCAATCTTTTATCAGTTAATAAGGTAAAAAGCTGTTTTCTCTACGCTGCGTTCAAAGAAATTCAACCTCTTCTAAGGGTTTCATTATTTTTCAAAGTAATTGGGTATTTCTATTCCATTAGAAGAGTAATTTTACCGAAGATTTATCTTAAATTGACCTGAAATATATTTAAATTTTAAATTGGAAGAAAGTTAAATATTCTTGTATTGATTTACGTTAAATTGTATGAATTAATACTTTGTAGTAAAGTTTAAGTAAACCACAACATTTGCCATGGTAACTAGTCGTTGTGGCTTTTGATTTGCGTAACTTGAACGACATACGCAGGAACTACTACAAAGACTGCAAAGACTGGCATGTCTTGGGGTTGCAGGTGCTATGCGCACAACTCCAACAGCTGCAATGGAAGCAATGCTGAACTTGCTTCCATTGCACAAACAAATTGAAGCAGACGGTATGCTCAGGGCCACTAATAGAGGAGACCTTAGGGCCGCGGAGGGGCACACGGTTAAGGTAAGCTTTAATAGAAAACTCCGCCCCTTTCCAGGAGACAAAATTCCCCAGGAATATGATTTTGAGGCTGCGTTCAAGGTGGTAATTCAAAACCGCCACAGCAGCAAGCAAACAATCAGGGATTTAGACGACAGGGATACGTCTGTCTGGTATACTGATGCCGCGAAAACACCGAGAGGTACGGGCATTGGCATCTACAACCGGAGGAACAAGGAGTACGTACGTGTAGGGACGACCCCAAAAGAGGTTCAGAAGGAAAGGGAAGCCATT
>JAODGA020007340.1:0-15108 GCA_027574885.2 Drusilla canaliculata | reverse complement strand
GACGGACATGCAACTATAACCTTAAAACGTCAAACAACCGCTAACAATTATAACGAAATGTCAACAACAACTTCTAAATTGTAAATTTTTGTTCAATTATGTGCCCAGTCTGTACTTTGTAGGATCTATATACTGTAGCTTGTGTCCAGTGATCTTTCGGAAGAGTTAAGCAAACAAACGTTGTTCACAACTTTGCCAGTAGAAATTTGCACCGTGTTCCGTGATTTATAATACTTTGCTCGTACTGCAAAAACACGTCGCTACTGCAATTCCTTCTCTAGCTCGTTGAGTAAAGTTCTTTATCCTAACTAGTGAGGAGCAAAATATCAGGGTTGTAATTGGTCGAATTTCAACAATTCTTCCATTGTTTAATCGTACATTTTGTACGGTTACCACACGACGCTTGCATAAACGTTTGCATTAGGTACACCCAACACAAGTTTGGTTTGAACGCAGCCTTATAGAAAAGAAAAAGCAATTGACGGACATGCAGCTATAACCTTAAAACGTCAAACAACGGCTAACAGTTATAACAAAATCTCAACAACAGCCTCTAAAATTGTAAATTTTTGTTCAGATTATGTGCACAGCCCGTATTATGTATAATCTATATATTGTAGCTTGTGTCAAGTGATCTTTCGGACAAGTTAAGCAAAAATACGATGTACACAACTCTATCAGTAAAAATTTGCACTTTGTTCCTTGATTTATAGTACTTTGCTTGTACTGCAAAAACACGTCGCTAGTGAAAATCCTTTCCTGGCTTGTTGCGTAAAGTTCTATATCCTAACTAGTGAGAAACCAAATAGCAGGGTTGTAGTTGGTCGAATCTCAACGATTCTTTAATCGTTTACTCATACTTCTCGTATGATTACTAAACGTCGCTTGCATAAACCTTTACCAAGCTCGTTGCGTAAAGTATTATTTCCTGTAGGTATAATTTCAACAGTTTTTAAATTAATACAAAATTGATGTGTGCTTAATGTGGTTGTTAATTACGTATTTGTTTACTTGCGTGTGAAGTGGCAGAGTATTGACATGATCAGAAAACGTTGATATGCGATGATGTTGATATGAAAATGAAATAATTTGATGTGGTTTCGAGTTCCGATGCTAAATCCGCATAAATGTTCGAGTATAATCGCGGGCAGACGCTGGAATATCGCATTTGTGCGCGCACGTGTGTGGGAACATGTCCACAATCCCGCATATCGCATTAGAATTAAAGTCGATTTATCCCATTCTTCATTCGAACACTTCAATTAATGCAGCTCCAGATTTTAATTAATTTCGCCGTGGATCATAAGCGCTACCGCTGGTTATTTAAATCTCCTGCGCTCTCGCTCCCGCCACCGCCGCCGCCGTCGCCGCCGTTGCCGCCGTTGCCCTCGGGCACCAACATCCGCATCCGCATTCTCCCGCAGCGCCGCCGCCGCCCGCAAACCACCCCCGCTTCATTGAGTGATAATTAGCTGTTGATTCGCATCGCAATGAAGGATTATAATTCACGAACGAATAATCCTCGAAATCCGCCGTTTCGAGTCGCTCGATTTCGCTGCGGCGGTGGATCGAGACCACCCCGCACAGCCGCCGCCTCCGCCGTTGAGTACGAGCGGTTGGGTGCAAATCGTACCGAGTGGGCACTTGAGGCGAATCCACGCATGGGCCGCAGCTGGAGGCGCAGCAGGACGGCCGCGCGTCACCAGTGCGTTCAGCCCGCCGCCTATAGTACCATCCACCCAGCTACAACCGCACCATCCACCCAGCTACAACCGCACCATCCCCTTCATCCCCTCGCCGCCATTGCTTCCGTATCGGCAATCGAATGCAAATGAGAGGCTTCGATATGACATCGAGCCGGTGACCGGAACGCGTTCGCGAAGAGTGGCTGCTTAATGAATATGGAAATATTCAATGTCGTTAGACAGTACGCCCATTCGGTGTTGGGGAGTTCTTTGCGCTTTTGCCGCACCCCACCGCCACCATCACCCACAACCACCCCAACCACCCTCCACTCGCGGTATCACGCACGTCCACGAGCTTTTTTCAGCACTCGCAGCGATCCGTTTTTGGGCACTCGCATTCGACATCTTTTTGTCTGCGACTACGGTGGCTACGGCGGCGGCGGCGCGGTAATTTTTTTACACGCCATTTTTTTCCCAACTAGGTAGAAGCTATAAATCATTTCGGATCGTTTAAACAAATGACGTCGGAATAATTTTTACATATTTTACTATATGCTCGTATCGGTTAGTTGGGCGCATCCGCCGCCAGCCGCCCCCCAATGACTCTACCTAGATATAAACCCCCATATGTATATGCGCGTATATGGATATGTGTTCATGTGAAAAGCGGAGAATAGAGTGAAGTAACGTGGAGGCGTACATCGCTCGGGTTTTCAGTTTCATTTCCATTTTTGCCGGCTTTTTTCGGTGTATTTTTGGGGCAACCCATTCATTCCACTGTTCGGCATTCGGCATTCCACGTTTCATGTTGTTTTTTTTTGCGCCCACATGCTTTCTTGCTTTCTATTTGAGACACACACACGTCAATCCGATGATAACTTATCATACGGTCGAAATTTATCAAACATTCAAAGCATTCGCCGGCGTTGTTTACGCGCACGAATACAGCGCCACCAGCGCAACGCCACCGCATTATCGGTGCTTCATTATCGTTTTCTTTTGTCAATTTGTTATTTTCATATTTCCCTGCCGATGTGCCTACGTGAAAATAAAATACGAATAGTGCGCATGGTGATATTACGACAACGACCGAGTAAATGGATTACAAATTGTAATTTCAATAATAATCATACAATCAGTGCCGCGTTAACTTTCAATATACCTTCATAAACATAACTACAAAATTACCACATATCTAGCATATAGTTTTAAGGTTATAGTTGCATGTCTGCTAATTGTTTTTTTTTTATAAGTCAGCGTTCAAACTAAACTTGCGTTGAGTGTAGCGTGTTGTTTACTTGCATTTGAATGAGAGCGTCAAAACGCCTACTTGCGACTTACGTACGCAATAAAAATTCAGTATAAACGCACGCATTCCATTTGAAAAAGAATCAATACCAAAACGTGGAAAATAGTAACGAATTGTAGAGAATTCAACCAACCAGAACGCTGCAATTCTTATCCTCACTAGTTTGAAAAAAAAAATAGTCTGTTTTGTTTTGGATGTTTATCGTTACTCGTTAATATAAATATGCGTTATCACATTGTTTATTGATGAGTTATACCTCACTTACGGCCTAGATATGCAAAAATCAACATATTTAAGTTATATTTCTTTCTATATTCAATATTCAAAAACCAAACGCTTCTGATATGTATTTATTTCAAAAAGAATGTTTACTAAATGAAACAAAAAAGCTTTTTGGTAATTAAACCTATTTTTGTAATTACTTATCCATTCTCTTTTCCTCTTCTACCAATTTTCCGCAATATTAACAAAGTTATATAGAAATAAGTTGCTTTTGTGGTGTTGCTTTGAAGTGGATGGAAGTGGATTAAGTGCCAAATTCAAATAATCAACATTGCTTGATATAAAACACCCGTTTGCAGAATTTTGAAGTTGCCAAAACATCTCTCTGAAGAAACTAATTAGCAATTATGTAGCATTTGCTGTGCGCTAAAGTTTTATTCCAATTATTATCACATTCGCAGCCTCGAACTAAAATTCCAGGCTAGCCATCAGTTATAAGTTTTAATATGCTGCCATTTCGCGACGATGTGTATGAGCTGTCTACGCAGGCACATTATTAAGTTAAAGCACTTTAGTTGTATTACGCGCGGGGCGTTAAGTTGTCATCATGGTTGTCAAGAAATTATTTCGCCGCGCACGCGAGTGCTGAATGCGTCCGTTTCCAAGGGTACCCTTATTTCCACTCCGTGACACTTGCTAATCTCTCGCGTCGCGCTCACTTTGTTGTGTTTGCGCAAATAGTAAAGTTTTGACACCAGGCGCGAATTTTCATTCGAGCGTGATAATTTCGTTCCTTTCGAGCAACGCCCCCACTCTCTTGTACTCTTTGGTCAGGGAGCAAAGATGATTGTAAAATCAAAAATACACCTTGTCTTAGCCACGGCAAGCATGATTCTCTAAGCGTTTAGATATTTATGTTAACAAGTGACGATAAACATCCAAAACAAAGCAAAATAGAAGTTTTCCCAAAACGAGTGAGAATAAGAATTCCAGCGTTGTGGTTGATTTAAATCTCCACGATTCTCGACGATTCTCCACGCATTGGTATTGATTTTTATCAAACTGAAATGCGTGCGTTCACACCGAATCTGTATTGCGTACGTAATTCGCTAGTAAGCACTTTGACGCTCTCATTCAAATGCACATAGACAACAAGCTACACTCAACGCAAGTTTGGTTTGGTCGCTAGCTTATAGAAAAAACCTAATTTGAGGACAATCAACTATAACCTTAAAACTTCCAACGACGACTAACAATTATAACAAAATGTCAACAACAGCCTCTAAAATTGTAAATTTATGTTCAAATTATGTGTGCAGTTTGTATTTTGTATAATCTAAGTACTTTAGCTCGTGTCAAGTGATCTTTCGGTTGAATTAAGCAAAAGAACGTTGTACACAACTCTGCTAGTACTTCGTTTTGCTTGTACTTCAAACAGTTAGTGCAAATCTATTACTGGCTCGTAATGTTACGTTACGTAATGTGTCGTTATTATAACTTACTGATGTATGTTGCTTAAAAAAGAATCAATTTACATGGAGATTTGTTGTTTATTTTTACTAGTGAATATAATTACTTTATTAGTTTTACTTTACACTCTGACAAGGTATGCAAAATATATGAAAAAATAAATTTACGTAAATAAATAAAGTCGAGTGTAAAAAATTACTTTACATTCAAAGGAAGAACGGGGTGATGTTTTGAAGAGGGTAGAACAGGGTCTGTCCGATTTCGTTTCGCTTCTTCGCTTATCAGCTTGCATGCCGACATATTGCACGTGTATAATGCAGTCGGTGCGGCCGGTGGCGAGCCGTAGTTTATTCATAATTAACCACCACTGCCGCCGCCGGTGCATTTGCCGCCGCCAGCAGCGCACAGTCGGCGGCGGCAACTGACGCAAAACTTTTTTACGTCTTCATTACGAATGCATGTCGACATGTCGACTTGGAAAAAACTTTCTACAAACAAACATAATAACCTTAATGCCGCCGACAATGTCGCCGCCGCCGCTACCGCTGCCGCCACTGCCGTTGCCGCCAACACCAGAAGTCGCACACTTGCACGCCGGCGCTAACTAATCATTTTAATCAAAACTTTCGCGCAGATTATTGCTGGATTTACGTGCGCAGGTGAATGCAGGCAAATTGACCAGGTGGTGGTGGTGGTGAAACTTGCCACTTGCCACTTGCCGCCGTTTATCGCCGCCGCCACAGCGTGCCAAGACCACTCGGATGGTCTTCAAACTACCGGCCTCCATCAACTTCCCTCCACCCCTTCCTGCTGACCGCCTAGGCCGAAGGTGGCGCGTTTCAACAATACAACTATTTAAATATTATATATCGCATGTTCGCGTTTGACGTCTAAATAGACTCATTATTCCGTCAAAGCGATACACAAAGTGGCCCACAATTACCCGCCCTCCCATCTGACCGCATAAGTACGCAGCGGCGTGGCATGTGTGTGCGACACGCTGCCAAACTACCCCCACACCCACACACACCCCACCGCAGGGGAAAGTCGTCCGGCTAGTTTGTAAAAAGTCGGCGCGTGTTCGTGTTCGCGTTGAAGAATTGAAGAGTTTGCATGTCGTCACGTGGCACGTAAAAAAAACACACACACATACACACACACCCGGCCCTTACCTGCGAACCAACCGCTGCCTAAACCCCCATCCCCCACCCCGCACTCCTAGTCTTCTAGAGCAACGTCTTAGCTTGTTTGTTTGTTAGTCTCGGTGTGTATTTTTTACTCAAGCAGCACAGAGCCGTATGATGCATGAAGCACATACGATAACTGTACGTAGGTGTAATACGTAAAGTTGAAAAGGGGTGTGTTTGCAAAGTACACCTCGAAACTTTTGCGCTTCCTGCGCGAAATCGTGAAATTTTACAAGTGGCAAATAAATTGTTTGCGCAGCGCTTTCTTGCCTGATCCGTGCTCGAAATTATTGCCTCCGGCGGCGGCGGCAACGGCGGCAACGGCGACGGGTTATAGACGTCTAAATCCAACACTGTTTGCAACCCTAACTCTTGTTTTGCCAGGGCCCTGCGCCTTTATGAAAAAGACCAGGAGTGCGGTTTATGAATTTTAAAATTATGCAAAGTGGCAACATTCAAGGCACGGCGACCGAAACGAAGCAGGAGCGAAATTTATGATGAAAAATTAAAAAGGGAAAATTACGATTTGTACGAGACGCGCAAACGGCGTGTAAGACGCTAAGCGGTGGCGGCGGCAGCCGCGGCAACGGTGGTGGTGGTGGCGCGTAAGCGGATGACATGTTTGCAATTGAATAGTTCAAATTTGGCATGTTTGCGGTGGGGCACATTTATTTAAGTATTCCGTGTGCTATCTACGTCGACCTCTGTCACCGGTTGTACCATTCATGCGCAGCCACACCGTCGAGGTTGTATTTGCTTAATATGCAAATTTTCTTAGCACGGATGTATTCACCCGACGAATTTTAATTACTTGTAGATATGATGAAGATGAAATTCCGCACAAGTCCGGGATTACCAAAATCAGGATACTACGAAATTATTCATAATTCCAAAAAAAGAACAAATTATTCCAATATTTACCATAACCTATCAGTCAAACACTCTAACCAAAAGAAATCGATGTTAAAACAAAAATTTTGAAAAATATTTGATATTTAAATTGTATAGAGTTTAAAATGAGACTATTTGCAACTTTCTACAATATAAACATATTAATGAGTTATTAAAAGTGAAAATGTGTGAAATGAACAAAATTAATTTACGCCCGAGACTGAGAATTAAAAACAACTTTGACTACTGGCGGTAATTTGAAAGAAATTTATTTATGAGCAAATTTTACAGCGCAGCGAACGCATTAAAACAATTAATTGAAATTTAAAACATTTGTAGCGGACGCTTTGGCGTCTGCAAAGCCAGCGTTGTCACACGCGCGGGCAGGGGTGGTGGCAACGGAGGTGGCGGTGGAGGCGGCGGTTTCCCAGTGCGCGCATCTCCACACGCTGCGGCGACTCGAAAGCGTTCCGTCGAGAACCGACCTCAAATAAACAAAACCGGCAAACAAACGCTGTGCGCGCGCGAGCGTCGCGAACAAAACATGAAAATCGCATTTTCCACTTACGCGTTTGCATTCCGGCGTGCGAAGTTTAGGTGCTCGACGGCAAGCACGCGCAGCGGTACTATTTCGAAAATGAAGCACGACGAGCAGATAGGTGCGCTTGCCTGCAGATACGGACAAGCGCCATCGAAAAGCCGAGAATCGGTGCGCCCGCTTCACCTGCGACAAACAATGCAAGCGTTTGTACCCCCACCACACTGCTTTATTCAATTTTACCAGTGTATAAAAGACAATGGCATATTAATAACTTAATAATGTTGACTTTAAACATCATCGTAATTAATATTGACCGCGCCTTAGGCATGGGAAGCCGAATGCTCTAACCAGTCGCTCTTAACGCAATTACCTATATATTGTGACATTTTTGGGACTTTGGGATTTTGAGTAAAAAATGTCTTATTATTTGTTGTTATCAAAATATGGCGATAATATTTATTTGCATTATAAATATATGAAATGCTATAAAACTTGTAATTGACGTCGATAGCATCAATGTGGCGTTTGCGGATGGTCGAAACGCAACAAGTTAGAGACCGAATTACGAGCGGTGGGAAAAGCGCACGGCCGCGCCAACCGCCATGCCTCGCACTTGCCGCCGCCGCCGCCGCCGTCGCTTAACTGTTTGGCACGATCATTAAACGCCGAGGGTGGATTTCCTATTAGTTTTTTAACGATTTTATTATTATATGTTGTGGCGCAAATACGGAAGGGGGGACGCGAGCGATGCACTTATTTTCGCAGCGGTGGTGGCGGCAGCGACGCGTTGATGTGGAAAGCAGCGTGCCGCCGCCGCCGTTGACGTCAAGTCGATGTCGAGCGGCTCAAGAGGAGTGAGAGAAGGGTGCGTGAAGAGCGCACGTAAAGGAGTGCGTGTAAATGTGGGTGTGTGTGTAGATGTGTGCGCGTTCGGGGGCGGCGGGATTGCGTTTAGTGTTTTCGGTTGTTTTTACAGCCGAGCGGGGGCCGAGTGCGTGTTTGGGACATTCGTGATGTTCGATGCGAGAGGAAAAAATACGGGCCAGTGCCAATGCAGGCTGTAGTCGTACAGAGAGGGGGGGGGGCGGCGGTAGTGCGTCGGATCCGCGCGTGGATGGAGGGTCGCCGCGCGCGTCTCGAGCAAATAGAAGTGGTATAAAGTGGTATGGAGTAAATAACCTACAGGTGGTGGAAACCTATCTTCATTGACAGTGAGAAATGGCACGGATCGGCAAAACAAACGGCCGCCGTCGAGGACGCGTCAAAAAACGGCAGCGCGCTGCCGCCGCCGCCGGTGGGACAACAGCGGCGGATTTGGGCGTAATTATGATTTCTATCGCGCTGTGCATTTGCGCCACCGGCATGCGCACGCAATTAGGCGCACAAATGGGTCAAACTCATTAGTCGCACCGTTTCCCGCGCAAAAATTCGCGCTCGCGCGCCACCACATCGGCATTGCTCGTGCGCCCCCCACTCCGCTCGATTGCGAATGAATGATTGCCGGGCTATATTGCATTCATTTAGCGCCGGCCCTGAGTGTCGTGCTGCAGCGGCGCAACTGCGACTTGACGTGGCGCGCCAGCCAGGAAGCACTTTTTAAACTCGACGACGACGACGTCGCAAAGTTTGCGCGCCAAATGCCAACAACGGCGCTGACTCGCGCGCGGGAAATGTCAATACCGCCGCGGCGCGCCGTCACACGCGAAACGCCCGTGGAGCATTCGCCGCCGCCGTTGAGACGTTGTTTATAGAAAACGCTGTAAAAAGCATTCGGAAAATTGTTTTCGTTAAAAATATTCCACGCGTCGAGCGCGCGTCTAGGGGATATCACTACGGGCGCGCTCACGCCGAGAAAACACACGGCAACTGCCTGCAGGAAAAACCCGAAAGGATTACGTGAAATAAATAAGCGCGCTGAGGGGGTGGCGTAGGCGGCGAGTTGGCCGGATATCAATGCCGGTATTATGTCACGCCGTCGAAAACTCATTGACGGGATCTGCAACAACTTGGGAATTCGGCGCTAAACGCTATCCCCCGGATGTGACACAAACTCCTTAATTTCATCGAGAATACGCCGAGAATTTGGGGCAGATCACGGCCGATTCGATCCTCATTATTTACACAATATTGTAACGCGAGAAGTTGGCGAAATAAATGGATTAGGTGGCTGCACAAAATTTGATAATTATTAAAACTTTTAATTGGGATGCGCTAATTATTTAATGTTTACTTGATAACGCAGATAATCAATTTCTTTCCGGCGGACGGGGAAGGGTGTTGTGTAAAGTTTCCGGAAGTGGCGGTAAACGGGTGGGTAAAGTTTTGTGCGCTGCTTTTTTTTTTCTCTCTCTCGGATTTCGAAAAGTTTGCCGAGTTAGATCACGGTGCTTCGAAAAAGTCGAACCCATCGCGTTATTATATAGATGATTAAAATTCAAGTTTAAGTAGGGAGAGAGGTTAAAATGAGTTTGATATAGGTTAAAAGTTAATTAAAGTTAGTTTTATACTACAAAATTTCTTTTATTGCTTCTTGCACATGATATGCTAGATGAGAAAAGCTACCAGTAGTAAAAGTGTCACTTCCAAAGACCGTAAAGAGTAGGGAGTGTGCCGGTGCCAGCGTCACTTCAGTGGACCCACCCATAGCAATAAAATGGGGTAGGGTCATTGAACTTGTGCTAGAGTATCTAGTGCATATATATATAGTGTATATATTAAGTTAAGGTTAAAATGGACTTGATATAGATTAAAAGTTAATTAAAGTGAGCGAATTGAGAGAATTGAGATACGGTCATTGACCTCACTTAAAAGTGACTTGTGCCTGGTCATTTACCACAAACATATAGTGTATACATATAAAAACATTAACAATCAGGCTTTGGACAAAAATAAACATGTTAAGATATACTGTGATAACAATACAGTGTTGCAAACAAACAGTATTAAAACCACGCTGTGATATGTGTTGTTTTATGTTGTGTGCCGTTATCTCGGCGGTTGGCAGCGCCGACGTGGCTACACCGATGCAAATTTTATCACCGCGTGTCGCATTTCGAATTCAATCGTTTTTAGCGTTCGTTTAATCGATCCCGAATGATTAATTCATAATAAACTGAATGAGAACGGCTGTATCTCCCACTCGCCGATTGCAGCAGCGCGTCGAAATTGCGAATTCATCGCCGTGGATTCTTTAATTATCGCGCAGACACGAAAGAAATTCTGCTTGAAAAGTTTAGTATTTTGGTTCAAGGTGTTGCAAATAACAGAAATTCTTTGCGCGCAATTTACCTCTGGCCTCATTCCGAAAAACAACAACTTTTTGTGCTCCACTTATGTTTGTGAATAGCAGGTTGTGTTTGCTTTACGGGCGAGGAGTGGACGGGGGCGGTGCGCAAACATCGCGTCAAATGCTCCGACTAATGCATGGCAATTAAAAATTAATTTCCAACGCATGGTCGCAGTAATTAATAAATTTTACAAATATTTCCAGTAAATTAATTAATTAAAATGTGCAGCATTTATGGCGCGATACAATATCGAGGTATAATATGAGCGAAATGCGTCGCACAATCGAGCAAACGTTAATTAAACGCAGTCGACGAGCGCACACATACATACATGCATACATACAATACACACGCATGCATACAAACATATACATATGCATAAACGGGCTTTGATGATGGATGAATTTGGCGTAAAACAATTGGAAATTTGAGGCGGCAGGGCAAAAATCGGCTGATTTGATTTGCGCGAGATACGCAAATGGCTCGCGTACACTGTCATCTGACAGCCGAAATCCGGTCTTCGTTTTCCCAACAGAACGGCGAAAATAATCGATGTACCCGGTCGGAAAAATGTGTATGAGAAATTAGCGTACGAGGCCGTACACGCATAATTCCAAGCGGTTGCCGCCGCCGCAGGCAGATAATACAAATTGCGCGCGGCCTTTGTGTCTAATACCCGAAATTCGAAGAATACCTCGATTTAATTCCAATTACTAGCGCCACGCGGCAAAATTAATGTTTATCTTTCGCATAAAGCGCGCGATTTCGCTTCGACGCGATTTATCGTGCGGCGCCGCTGCAGTTGGAAAAACACGCGCCTTTACAGCGCACAATTAAATAAGTTAATTATATTTAATTCATAAGCCGATTTAATTAATTGTTTATTTTATTGTTACGGTGCTTTTTATCGGGCGCGCGCAAATGGCAAGTGTGGCCCCGCCATTGTTTATTGCACAAAAATTTATGTTGCATTAAATTATACGTCGAATATAATTTCGGGCCCGCCTGTGTTTACGAACTAATTTAAATCCAGCGGAATGTGTTTTATTTGCTTAATTGCAAATCAACACAGCACAACAAGGTTAATTTATTGATTGTTTTGTATTATTTAAGCAAATGTTGCGCAAAATGTACAATTAATTATAGTTGATATAATTTTAGTTGAGTTGGATCAACTAGGGTTTGGTTAATGGTAGTTGAAATATGTGTACTAGCGCAGCGTGCCGTCGATAGTGGACTGGAGATTAGTCTAGCGTAAACAGGTTTACCACGTGAAAACATAGGTGTGGTGATAATGGGCGTATCATAGATCACTACAACTACAAAGTAGGAAGAAGGAGGCGCGGAGGTCAATGACCTCGTCGTCTATTTGTCACGTGGCACTTCTTATGGTAAATGGCAGGTGGAATATGTAGACTAACACAACGTGCTATCCATAGTTTACTAGAGATTAGTCGAGCGTAAACAGGTTTACCACGTGAAAACATAGGTGTGGTGATAATGGGCGTATCATAGATCACTACAACTACAAAGTAGAAAAAAGAAGGCGCAGAGGTCAATGACCCCGTTGTCTATTCGTCACGTGGCACATCTCATTCTTACACTTCTTATGGTTAATGGCAGGTAGAGTATGTGCACTAGCACAGCGTGCCGCCGATAGCGGACTGGAGATTATTCGAGCGTAAACAGGTTTACCACGTGGGAACATAGGTGTTGTGATAATGGGCGTGTCAAAGATCATTACAACTCCGAAGTAGAAAGAGGGAGGTACGGAGGTCAATGACCCAGTCGTCTATTTGTTATAATTATAATTTACGTAATTTTTGTAAATTCGGCTCCCTAAAAATGTATATTTTAATAAAAAATTGTAGAAAATATGTTTTATAGGAATATACAGCATATCAAAAGTTCCATAAATATGTTAGAGCAGACAAACATAAAACCCAATGTCAGAACACAGGTAGATGATAATTGAGTGACGAGTGGACTGTTTAAAAGCTTTTTTTAGCGAATCCGGTTCAACTGCTGTCTATAAGCTAAATGGCCGACAGGGCGAAAAAAAAAATACCACACCGGCACTAATGCATCTATTTTTAATGCCGTGTTGGTGGGCCATTCGAAATAAAATAATGCTAAATGATAAACGCAACGCTCGAGCGGCCGCCCCCCTGTCTTCCCCCGCCCTCCCCCGAAATGCGAAAGTCATGCACACGGCGCGTATGAAAATAATCAAACGCGAGAGTGCGCACCGCCACCACCGACCATGTGTGCGTGTGCGTTTGTGTGGTGTGTGCATCTGTGTGTGTGTGTAGCGCGTGAACGGGGGGGCACGTTTTTGGGGCCGCGCGCGAAAAGGGGGACGGCGCGCATGCCGCACGCGGCGCAGCGCGTGGCGCGCTGGCGTCCGCGTTGCCGCCGTTCAGTTCAAGTCGAGCCGCGCGTGCCGTTGCAGCGTGCCGCAGTCGAACGCCGCCGCCGTTGCCGCCTCCGCCGATAACGCGAGTTTTACGCGCGCAAAACTTTCGCTCAGTTTCGCAACGCGCGCCAAACCGGAAGTTCGGATGCACGTCAACGTCGCCTAAAGCACTGTGCGTCAGTTAATTAACCGCCACTTTCGATCAAGTCGCTGCGATGCTAACGACCGGCGACATCAGCAGCGGCTAGACAAACACGGACCACCACCAGCTGCAGCAGCACCAGCATAATGTAAGAAAACTTGGCGGCGAGTTGGTACCCGAACTTTTATTGTTTGCAATTTATTTTTGTTTTGTTTCTTTTTTGTTTGTTTTCATTTCGTCTAATTTTTCTCGGCATGCCGCAGCGCAAGATGCAATCTCACGTCAGCACGTCTCAATTCGTTTTTATCGCCCTCATTTCGGGAGGCGTGTTACGCACCTTGCCGCCGCCACAGCACACAGCACACCGCCGCGCCGCGCCGCCATTCCCAACGAAAGAAACTTAATTAAGAAGAATAAATATTTTTTATGCGCGTGGAGATATGCCAGCAGTCCAATTAAAAATTTACTCGTTTATGCGTTGAGTCGTTTACACGTGTCTCGCGGCCTCCTGTTGCCGGCCCGCCGACCGTGCGGCGGTTGCATTATTGCCGCCTCTCGTGCGGCGTAAATTTGCGTGCGCAAAAAATAAGTGCGCCAAGTGCGGATGGAGGAAGAAGGCAAGGCGTGAGAGACTCTCGTCTTTGCGAAAAAACAAGCGGCGTAAGAGGCGCGGTATCCGCCACTGCCGCCACCGCCACCGCCGTCACTTCCACCTTTGGTTTTGCATCACTTCCCGTTGCCTAGATTACCAACACCGAGCCGCGCACGTCAGGAAAAAAGCGCGAGCGCAAAAAGATGCGAAGCGCCGAGCGAAGACGGAACATCAACACAAAACACGAGCGTGTTCAACACGAAAAAGGAAAATCTTGTTAAGCAGATAATTACGGCGCGGGGATTTTCTTTCTCCCGACATTTTTTATTCATAATGACTTCCTAAATCCTCCCGGATCGCACGCACGTTATCAATCGTGTTTTCCCAGCCTCTAAGCACACAAACACACAAAAACATGAGCAAACATACACACACTCAGTTACTAATTAACCTAGTTGCGTAATTAGAATAGTTGCTGGATTTTCTGTATCTTCTTTATCCAAAAAGCGCTGTACAGATGTTGTTGATATTTTAATAAAACTTGCGTTGGAAAATATTAATGTAAGTTGAAATAACCGCAAGTTTTTGTCGATCCAAAGCAAGTTGAGCAAAGTTGGTAACTTTTAATCCCTTTCATATTTCATGTTTATCACACACGATAAACTCCGGCTTCAAGTTTTTATTCGTAACTTTGCCTCGCGATCACTGACAGCGCTGTTTGACAAGTCATTCGCGTACGCAACCATATTTACATTATTACTAAACGTAGTGCTATAATGAGCACTTTGGGAATGTGACAATGCAAATTTCAATTAAAAAATATTATAAACATTAGTCTACTCTTCTCTCCGATATGATAGGTCTTACAGACATGACTTATCAGGCGCGGCTCGTCCATAAGGACTGCGGCGCTGCAGCACCTCCAAAATAAAAAGTCTGTGAGAATTTCAACTCTTCTAGGTATCTCAAAAACCAACATGTAATTTTGTTTGAAACTTTTAAAATATTTTCTCAGATGGTTAACACACATCTTCTAAATATTTAAGCATTTTGATAGAAATAGTTTCCGAGATATTAACACTCAAAGTTGACTGAAAAATTTAGTCGCGTGTGGCGTACGGCGTTTACCTGTATTTATGATTGAAACTTTCAGGATATGTTCTCAGATGGTTAACACACATCTCCTAAATATTTCAATTTTCTGATAAAAATAATTTTTGAGATATTCACACTCAAAGTTGACTAAAGGAATTTGATGGCATGTGGTTTACGGCGTTTAGGTTTGGTTAGGATATCTTAAAAACCAATTTGCAATTTTGTTTAAAACTTTCAGAATACGTTCTCAGATAGTTAACACACATCTTCC